>CM031243.1:848174451-848401388 GCA_018340775.1 Taxus wallichiana var. yunnanensis
TCATAAAGTATTTGTGATTTAGGATCATCTGTCTTTTTCACAATATACTCAAATTTATTCTCAAGAAACAACTTCTTCATCTTTTCATTGATCGGTATAAGGGCATGTGACCAATCCATTTAAATTTATGCTCCCACATCCTTAAAAATTTCTTACTCAACAACATGTCATATGAAGGAGGGATATCAACTACCAATATAGTAGTAAAACCTTTTTCTTAGGTAAAGATAGTAAAAAGCTACTTGCATCTTTAATTCTTCCAACCAAGGGCACCTCCCTACTCTCCATAGAATAACAAGAACCAATAGTGCGTGTGAGGGTAAGACCCAGAGCATGGGCCACTTTGGTGGGCATTACATTATCTGATGCTCCTGAGTCTATGACACAGCTTAGTCTATGACATAGTTACTAAGTCTATGGCATGCTATAAGGAGGGTCACATAAAATGGTTTTATTTTCTCATTAGGTGAGGTGACTGTAGCCATAAGGTTTGGTTGGGGTGCGGAAGATGGAGTAGGAAAAATACCTTTAGAAGTATTGGGAAAAGTTTTGGAATGGGAATTGACAAAGTGGACCATTTTGGCAAAGGATTTTGGATGAGTTTGATAGTACTCAACCTTTGAAATTTGCATTTTTGTCTTCTTAAGGTGATCGATGATATCAAAATATCTAGAGGTGGATGGACTATCATCACTAGGAATCCTAGGCTTATCAGGTTTAGGAACTGGAGAAAATAAGTTTTAACAGTAGGATTAGGAAAATAAGAATTAGTAGAACTCACCTTCCGTGTGGATGCAGTGGGAATAGGAGATCCTCTTTTTGAAATTACGGGGATAGTCATGGGATGCTCCTTGGACCTCTTAGTGGGCTGCATCACTTTCTCCTTTTTATTTTTTTGTTCCTGAGTCATAACAACATATGACTCACTATTCATCTCTGCTACTACTTCATCATAATCATCTTCTTCATCAACACCTTCAGTGGTGAAGAAATTAACCCGAGACCCCTCAAGTTCTTCCAGCTCTTCATCAACCTCTTCTTCAGGTTCTTCAAAATCTTCATTAACCTCTTCATCATCAGGTTCTTCAACCTCACAAGTTGCATTAACAAGGACCTTGATGGGTGGTCCCTCAATTTCCAGCCTTGTTTGAGAGGAAGGAAAATGATTTCTAGGCTGAAAATTCCTCCTTGAAACATCTATATAAGGAGCATGTTGAGCCAATTATTTCTTGATGGCAATAAGGTCATTAGAAATATTTTGTACTAATTGATTTGCATTAGCTCTAGGAGTAGAGGAAGAGGAAGAAGAAGCTTTAGATTTGGAAGGATCTCTTTTCAACTTACCAAACATGATCAAGTCATCTTCAACACTAACGGCTAATCTCTGGTCCTCATCCAATGTTCCAAGGTTGGCTCTCCTCAACGCATAGCTTACTTCAGAAATTGAGCATTCAGGAAGAAATTTTTTAAATTTGATCTACAGGCTGGGTATCTGATGGGATTTTGTTAATCATCTTATTGAACCTGGCCATAAATTCTCTCATGGGCTCCTGTGGTTCTTTATTTATTTGAGAAATCTGAGCTAACAAAGCATGCACATCTTCATGCAGTTTGAAATGGTTCTCAAATCTTGTTCTCATCGTGGTCCAACTGGTAATGGCCCCAATAGAAGATGATAGAATCCAATCTACCACATTATCTTGAAATGTCTCTAAAAATCCTCACCAGACATCTTCATGCTCAACTCTGAGGACTCCACATACAACTATGGAATTTGCAATATGCTCATCAAGATATACCTTACCATCACCTTTGAACTTGGGGAAGTTCTTCCTGTTACCCCTGGGTAACTAATGCAAAGGTTGAGGAAGGGCAAGAGGCCCAACATGGTGGCCCCAAGGTAATGGAACTACCATCCTTGGAAAAACTACTTGAAAAGGAACTAAAATGTCAGCAAGAATTAAAGCATGGAGATTAGAGATGAGTTGCTCTTGAGGGATACCACTACGCTAAGGGTTCTATTTTCAATAGGGGGTGTGCTTGTAGAATGAGATCTTATATTCCTCCCTATTAAAGGAAGAGGAAAACCTTGTTGATCCAAGAGTTGAAACTAAGAATCTTCGATTCCAAGATCCCTCCTACCATGGGTAAATCTTAGAGTCACCAGATCAGAAAATGATAAAGAAATTGTTCTTAAAACTGGAATCCATAAAAAATGAATCCCTAGTAGTCACCAAAAACTATTGGTTTTCAAATAAGGACTTTAATGAAAGAAATATTAGGGGACAGAAAGTCCCTCCTCTTTAATGGGAGAGGTTCCCTTATTTAAAGGAAAAACTTATTTACAAATGTACAACATTTAGTTTTGAAGAGGAACTCTGATATCATGAAAGTGTTTCAAATGACTAATTATCAATACAAAAGGACAGAAGAAGGAATGGGAAAAGGTAGAATAACATTCTCGGGAAATATAGATAGCAAAATAATTCCTTATAAATGCCGAACTGGGATCATATAGAACAAAATCATTTGCGTTAAAACCATAAGATGTTATTTCACAGACACAAAGTTCTAGAGATGACATCCATAAGAATACAAAGCTTCTTGATGCAAAATAGATTAATGATTCAATAATTTTAACAGATAGGAAAGAATGAATAAGCACAGATAGAAACAGAAAGGGAAATCTTCTTGTATTGATAGCTTTAGACTCTTTTACACTTTCAAAGATAATCGAGTTCCATCCCTTTAGAATGGTGTGGAGAGCTCATTATATAGCTTACAAATTGGTTACATTTGGTAACCATTTCTTTTAACTAAAATATTAATTAAGGAAATGCACAAAACAATGTCCTTAATTAATTTACAAGGAGCTCAACACTAAGAATAGAAGAAGAAAAAGAGGAGCTAGAAGAAGAAACATCTGATTATGGTTGAGGAGGGCCCACCGATTTGAGGATCCGATATTTGAATTTATTCAATGCTTCTGCTATTTCCATGCCTCTTGGAATTGTGGTATTGGAAGTGGCATGAGTCCAAGTGCTTAGACATTTCTCCATATCTTTATCAAATTCGGTATGCTCCAGGTATTATTTATTTGCCTCAGCAATTACAGATTGAAGGAGAAATGTCCTTTATCTTCTCTTTGGTATTTGACTCTCTCTGAACAAGTCATCCTTGACAAATGTTATGAATTGAGCTTTGATTTCTTGAAGAGAGAAAGGAATGCCTGAAATTTCATCTTGAATTTGGCAGTGGATATCTTTAAAGGCAGATGAAACACAAGTTTATAAGACTCTCCCTTCTACCATACGTTCCTTAATTCTCCCAGTGCTTCTTCTAGAACCTTCATTTTCCACTCGACACTGAAAATCCATGCCTTTGACAAGTTATTCTTGGCATCATCAAATACATTGTTGACTAACAAAATATTCTCATCAGTTTGGCCCATTAGGTGAAGATCTGTAATATAACTACTCCAGAGCTTTAGCTCTTTATCCATGGCTTTGATTGAGGAAGTTAATCTCTGTTATAGATTAATCATGTTCTCGTTGGCCTTGAAGGCTTCCTCAATGAAATTCAAGCCTGCTATAATCATGTCATCTACCATAGCCTCAATAACCTTCCCATAAGTAGAATACTTATGTATGTCTTTGATGCTCTGAACTTCATCTTGGCTAAGAATCATGGGGGGTGGAAGAGCAGCCATTGGGGCAGGATCCAAAACCTTATCTTTGGCCAATAGTGACTTGATAAAGCTGGAAAGAACTTGGTTCTATTCTTCCAACTTATTCTATGGTCTTCTTTCCCTTCTCAACTTGTTCAATAACCCTTGTTACCATTTCCTGAAGGTTATGAACCTCACTCTCAGGAGTGGATTCTCCCATTGGGATCCTTGAAAGCTCTAAATCAAAGACCAAAAGATCTTGCTTTTCCTTATCATCCTTGGGCTTTGCAAGTTCTAAAACTATTGGCCCTGAGCATCAGTTACTAACCTTGAAGTGGTCTTGGCTTTCTTTGCTAGAGGGGGAGGGGAAGTACTCAACAGAGCTGCCACAACATCAAAATTTGGCCCTGTTAGATGAGAAGAATATTTTCTCTTCTTGCTATCAACCATGGGTTGTACCCAAGCAAAGGTAGAAGAAGAAGAGGAAGGAACAAGGGGCCCAAGAGCAAGTGAACCCATGGCACTTAGAGTATTAACCATTGTTTCCTCTAGAAAATAAGTGGATGGAGCATCAGGAGCTTCCTTTGCAGAGGAGTCTATGGTATTAGGAGGTTCAGTACTAGACATTTCCTTTTCTTCTTCAACAATGACTTCAGGAGCTCCCGTAGGATTTGGCACTTCACCGTCATCACTCTCACTAAGAACAATAATGTTCTCTAGTCCTGAAGGTAATTATGAATGCTCAAGAAAATATTCTTCCTCAATTGGTTCCTGTTTAACCTCTTTGATCTTCTTTTGATACACTTGAGTAGAAGAAGAGGGAGTAGATGACTCATGATCTTTCATTGAGGAAGAATGAGGGGTTTGCTCAAGTACCTCGGTACTAGTTGTATGTGCTTCCTTCCCTAGTGTAGAGGTATCTAGAAGAAGATCCACCTTGATTCTTCTTGAGCTCATGAACCTTCCTGTCAAACCAAACTTTAGTTCTTACAAGAATAGGGCAATAATCTCAACCAAATCATCTCTCTCTTTTTTGTACCAATCAATCTTCTAAAGGAGTGTGTTTGATTGTTGTTTCATATTCAAAGGACTATAAGTCCTCATCATCATCCTTAAATCCTTTAGGAACTTGGTAGAGATTTAGATCTCTAATTTGTTGTAGAGAGAGTCTCCCATAGTGCCTCCGTCTGGCTTCAAAATCATCTACACAATAGCCCAAGTAATCCTCAGTATCTGGCTTGTGATGATAGTTTATCCTGAGGTTCTAATCAATAAACTTCTTCAGATCAAAACAAGTCCTAGGTCTAAAGAAATGGACAGTGAGAGGAGTGATATCCCTTTCTACATTTTGGGCATCCAAAGCTATTTTACATGTATAGTTTCCCAAAGAGATAGGGAAATGCAGGCCAGTGATCTTCTTGTCCCTGCAGGTTCTATGGAGTTTATCAAGTTGCCTGCACACTTCAACCAGAGCCATTTTATCATTGCAAAACATGGGGAGCTTGAGGGGTGTATTTTCATAGCCAGCCAACCTGATGTATGAAAACCTCCTGAATTGGATGAAGAAAGCCCCATACTTGGCTATCAGGTTCATAGCTTCATCAGAAAATCTCCTAGCAGTGTTACCCTCTAAGAGTCTTACAATATACATGGTGAAAGCATCATTGACTCTTTAGAAATTGTGATTTCTAACTTCAAGGGTAAACTAAGGGCAATATGCATAAAAAGGCTCATTCTTCTGGCCCTCCATGTAGGTGAAACCAAACCACTGTCGGGATGCAGCTGAGGGTATACATGAGATAAGAAGTCATATAGAACTTCTTAGTCATTTGAACACTAGACAATTTCTTAGTCAAATTCATGCAAACAATTTCAGCCCAATTAATGTTCTACTTTCCCTTGCAGATGATATTTATAAAGTTTCACATCTATATGCTCCCTTCTTAGGGTTCTTTAACCATGATTTTGCTATTCGGCCTTATATTTCTCACTTTCTTGATCGAATAGGGTTTGAGCTTTAGCATGAGTGAGAACTATGGAATCTTCAGTCTCTAGAATGCGTAGATAGTAATAATGCAAGTAGCATCTAGTTTAGCAATTAATTCCCCATGCACATTAGTAAGTTCCTTGGTATCCAGGTTAAAATGGGCTCCGTAGGAAAGCACGGTGTCAACACACTATACAGAGATAGGAAAACCAGCCACGTATGCAATTCCACTATCATTGATCATTTGTGCCATGGGAGCAGGATTAGAGCATGTTAGTCTACCCCAAAAATCTCCAAAATCTAAGTGTTGAACCTCACTATCTCCGATATCAGTACAAAGGTCTCAAGAGGTGACACATGTTCTTGACCTTGAAACTTGATCTTCATTTTTTTGCAACATGCAGAGGAATAGCCTTCCAAGATCAAAATTGTGATGAAAATGCAAAGGGATATAGGGGCATGAGAAAATAACTTTAATGGCAAGGATTCGAGCAAGAAATGGCAAGCGAGCAATGTGATAAATGCATAGGGGATATTCCCATTAAATAGCCATTTAGGAGAGATATGATTATTAAACATGCATTAAATTCACCTTGCATCAACTCAAAAAGATGAAAAGTGGGAAAAGTAGAGAAAATTGGCTTGGATGGTCTTTGGTACATTTGGGACATGAGGGATGTGAAGATGCAATCCGGATGACGCGGGTGATGTGGGGAATGTGGGCCAAATGAGCACAAGTGGTCCAAGAACTCAGAAACTTGAAGGACACGAGGAACACAAAGATGTGATTCAGCCAATGCATGTGGTACGGGGAATGCTAGAACAAAAAGCACAAACACATTTGGGATAGATGGGAAAAAATTATGCAAAGAACTCCGATGTGGCAATTTAGGTGATCGGGGAAAAGAAATTCTAGATGAACTTGGGACAAATGGGCCAAAAAGTTTTGATAAAGCCATCAGTCAAGGAGTTGAGGGGAAAGTGGCTGATTGGTGAATAGAAGGCCTGATAGTATTTGGGACATGAGGGAATAAAATGTCGAGAGACCCATAAATCACCAAAATGACTCAAATAAATGTGAATTTCACTCTCTCCTCAAATTTTTACTTCACTAGAACATTACTAAAGCGTGTCAACTCAAAAATTTCAAATTTCCGACTTTCAAAAGAGGGGAAATTTTGAGAGGACAACAGATCTTCAAATCCACCTTTCATTCTAGGGACTTTCTCATCTTTTTTATCATGGCTACCAATTTTTTTCAAGTCTCTTTATCTAATTTAATTATGATATATCCACATTTCTAGGTTATTTGGAAAAAACAACTAGACAACATGTATTTGGATGACAATACATCGCCACATAAAATAAGTCCTATATTCAATCATTTATCTGATGACCCTAGTGATCCTCAATCTAATAAACCCCTCTTGGACTCAATCCACACTCTACATGCTTTATTTCAAGATAAATTTAAGGCCATGGAATCTACGATTATATCTCTCAGATCTGAAATTCAAGTACTTATGTTTGCTTCTCAATCACATTTTTTGCTCATTCTACATCTTATATACAATCTATGCCCACTACATGTCCTCTAGTTGAACATCAAGACATGTCATTTCCCTGATCCTCTCATATTTAAGCATAATACTATTCCACATGAAATTCTTATCCAGCTACTTAGTCATCAATTCATCACTCTACCGCCTACTCATTACTATTCCCCTTACCAGTTAGAAAAATATCAAGGTCGTCGATATTGCAATTATCATCAAATCAATGGACATAATAACAATGATTTCCACACTTTTCCATGAATAATCAAACATATTAAGCATCAAGGACTTATTTAACTTACTACACATCATTCTAATACAAATGATAACTCCCATCGGGGTCCTAAATATAATTTATCTATATCTAATGATAATCACGATAGTGTTACACAAGCAACTCCTAAGAAAAAATGTCATACAATTAGTTCACCTCATACTCCACAATATAAGATACAACCAAGTCAATCATCTACCAAAATTAGTTCACAATCTCCTACTAGTAAGTAATATATCATATCACCAAGTCCACCTAAGAAACCTCCCTTCAAATTTGGTGCAACGTGGCATCCTCTCAAGTCTAAGCTCCAACCAATAACTTTCTTCAAAGAAACTAATCCTCCTACTAGTGGTCAAAAATATTTTCAATTTCACCATCATCACATAGTTATATTATTAACTTTATCCAACATGGTTCAACTGTATGCAAACCTTGTCTTTAGTAGGTGACTCTTATCACTCTACCCTCCTGATGATACACACATATTCTTATGGTTCTTATATGAATGTTAAGTAGTATTTTACAATAAATAATCACATTTCATCTTACATTAACCTATCTATCTATTACATAACCAATCATTCATACATTTGTAATACTCTCTCATCCTTTATCCCATCATTGAATCACTCTTAAAAAATATATAGTGATTCACCACCTTCATAAATCATTTATTCAATAATGCGTGCATTATCATACACTTGGGAGGCATAACATCCCACATTCTCCCCTAGTCTTAGACATCTACGCATATCTCATCTTTGCATTCTCATAGATCACTCTCTTAGCATAAGCATGATAATCACATGTTCTAGCATTGACCATTACCCAATGACACACTCTTGTGCTTTAGTTTACATTTGAATGTTGAGGGCTTACTACACATGAACCCCACATATTTCACTATAGGGCTTACACATCACATCCATTCACACATTACGTGTTATAACATCTTATATCCTACATTTAGTCTACAACATTTTTGTATTTGTAAATCATAAATTATACTAGTCTCCATCATACTCAAGTAACATTACATCCTATACACTCTTAGAAACTCTACACATGTTGCATTCGATGCTATACATACACATCAGATGGTCATTTGTCATCTTCCTTTCATTTGTCATTTGTCATCTTCTATGCACTATACTCACCACCCTATGATACACTTTAGTTTCTCGGTCCATACTCAAGTACCGAGGGTTTATAAATAAAAAGGACCTTACATTCATCACATGTTTAGCATTTAACCTCTCATCATGTGATTTTAATAGTTTAGTTACATACTCTTTAGGATAAATTGTCACCTATCCCATAATCTTGTAGTGGTATACACATTAGGATACATCACCACTCCCTATTATTCATCTTGTTGTCATATACACTTTTAGACTAAATCATCACTCCCACATTCATTTTGTCATGAAATATTATTCAACTATAGGGTTCACACACATACATATTTTTAGGTCACATATCATCACCATTACATACATACACTCATCACATCATGTTAGACACAACACACACTTTGACCATCTCACAATGACACAATCTTGTTTATGGTTCATTATTGACTACTAAGGGGGAAAACAAAATGAACTTCATTGCATACATTTCCATTGATATGGGGGGCACGTGGATCCTATAATTCCATATTACATTCCATTTCATCCATCTACATCATAATGCATTTCCTTGGGGCCATTTACTCTTGTTTTACATGATTACTTTACTACACATGTTAGACTAATTTCTTATATGTCTTTATCTATACTATACACATCTACTCATTCACTTATTTGTTTAATTGTGATATCGGATGTATATATTTTATACGCAACATGGATGTTTTCCTTCAACCCATCCTACACTAGTTGTTAGGGGCATCAACATTCGTCTCTCATAGGTGATATTGTTTCATTTTATACTTATCACTTTACATTTACTTGGTTATAGATGCCTTTTACATATTGTTTATTTATCTAACATGCTAATGGGTGTTTCATGTGTAGTAATTATTTTCCAGGATTACATGCTACCATGAATACTTCTTTATTTGACTATACTTGTTTTCCATTGTTTTCTTATTGTATTACAATATTTCCCCTATATTTGGTATGCACACTTGTTTTTTGTTTACATCCATGATGGTCTAGCATGTATTATGACATCATGAGTGATGTCTCATGTTTGCATGACCCACTTTATGTGGCTTACTTGTCTTCTTGTGTGTTTTTATTACTTTGGTTGGTTGCTTAAACACTGTTTTCTTAGAGTACATATTGTCTTACACATGCATGCTTTTTTGTACTAACACTTTTCTTTTTATAGCCATCTTGTTTGTAGGCACCTTGGTTTATAACAAGTGGATTCCCTTCGTAATATAGGGAATAGAGTTAATGTGGTTGATCCTCTTTTGGCGTATCATCCTCCTATTTTCAACCTTGCATGCACCCCAAAAGAGGGGGGCATCATCTAGTTTTTTAGCCTACACAAAAAATTCACACCAGTTCAGTTTAGTATACTTTCCACCCTTGGCATTATGGGTTACATACAATGAGTTAGTTCAGACCAGTCTATAAATTCTATACATAATAACTTTATAGGACATGGTAGTCCTTAACATTCAAGGAAGTAGTTACTAGTTGGAGGATACAACAGAATTCCTACAAATACTTCTTCTACGCCAAGGCGTTGGATCACCCAAAAAACTAGGATGGTATAGAGATCTCTTCACACACATTCAGGTAAGTAGTTAAAGGTTGGAGGATACAAAGTAATTCCTTTCTATACTTCTTCTTCTATGATGTTGGATCACCAAAAAAACCCGACAATACAATATATCCTTCTATATTCTTTCTCTCAGCATGGATTGGGTGCACATATTCCATTTACATTTTTCATCTTGTGTATTTTACATTCACATGATTTATACATATATACATATTTTACATGGAATTTTTACACATACATACATATATAATCGACTTCTTGATCATTTTATCCTTGCGGTAGTATGGACGTATGAGAAAAAATCAGTCAAATTGGGGGCAATGACATCAAATACAATAAAAAAGTGTCAACAACAACACTTCGAGGTAACACACTTTACATACAACCATACATGTACAACACATCGACAGATACACACGTGCCTCCACCCTAGGTTCACTCTCACCACCTTTATGCATTTTTTTTCTTTAGTTTCCATGATCCATAATTTTTTTTTCATTCCACGCTTTGTCTAGTCCTTTGCACGCCTTCTTCATCGATCTACATGGTTATCAGGTACACATATCTATCTACTTTATATTACCAAGCTTTCCGCTCACCTACATAAAGGAGGGGGGAATGTAGACACATAATCACGCACTTTGGGTTATATTTAGTCCCGGTCTCATACTACTATTTAGAAGGTTTTTAAGAGAATAAATTACTAATTAATCCCCATCTCTTATCCATTTTTTATTGATTTCCATCATCATTCCCACCTTCACCACACACATGCCTAGTAATTTATCATCATCTTCCATCATTTTATCTTTGACTGGGGTGCTCAAGTTGGTATTGGGGCACCTTGGTTCCATGAGTGGAAGCTCGATCCTTTTGAACTTTCCTGCCACTTTTTGTCTTCTTTCTAGTAGTTTGAGGTCTTTATCTTTCTAGTGGTCAACCATTTTGGGGTTAATTATGAAATTAGATTAAGAGAACCATATAAATATAAATTTATGAGGCCACAATGAGATACCAAGAACTATTCACTACTATCATCCACCTAGAGTTCCATCCATCTATAGCATTTGGAGATCATTTGCATCCATATAGCTCTATCACTTTGGTCAAGGATGGGATATTTGCATAGACAAGCATAGGGGAGATTTTATTCTATTCCATGGACCATTTATTACATTTTTCTATACATACTTATCTCGCTACATCAAAAAGTATGACTGACACAAGAGAAACCTAGGGAATGTTACACACACACAAATTACATTTTTGTCTTGAATGTAATGCAATGTTTAGTTAATAAGTCCAATATTGTGGAAGCTGAGGTAAGTCCAAACCTACCATATATATTTTTATTTTTTATATATTGATGTTTTTTTAGGGTTTTATAGGTCTTCCTTTCATCTTGGATTAGCAGGGACACCTTGCATAGTACAAATAATCTTATGTGACACACAACGAGGGTTTCAGATCACCTACCAAACCTGTGAAGATTGATTCTAGAGATTTTTCAAATACCAAGGCACCTATTTTCAAACCAGTGCTCATAGGCACCCTAGTCCCTCTCCAGTGCTCCAGTCCAAAGAAGCATCCCAGATCCATCCTTTTGAAGGATCTCACATAGTTGATCCTACTTTTGGTTTCCACAATCACCTCTACAACATATTCCAACGAGCATCTTCTATTTAGTTGGGTTTTTTCCTCTTCTCCCTTGCACATTATGGTTAAAATTTCCTTTTTCATATATTTTGGATCATTTACATACTTCATTTCTGCATCTATTTACTTTATTTACAGATGTTGATATCTTAGATTAACTATTATTATTCCACATTTTAGTTGATTCTAGTTAATCACATTGCATAATACTTAAGACTACGGGGAACGATATTTTATAGTAATGTGTGATCATTCACATAATCGAAACATGCAACTTGAAATTCTCAGAGATGCTCTTGAGGGTCACCATGGCCTTTGAAAATGGGTAGCTTGGGAGTGACCAAATTAAGAGGAAATGTATTATAAGAAATGGTGGGTGATAATGGAGTATGAAGTATTAATGTTGAGTCCAAAGATGGAGATGCATGAGAAATTACCAATTGAAATTTGAAAACTTGAGTTTACAAATCCTAATATAAAGAAGTTAAATCGAACATGTTTGAAGAAGTGCTAGGTTATGCATTAGAAGCATTGGGTGGAATGATCAAAGTGGTACTGGTTGGAATAGAAGTAGGAATATGAAGAGGATGGGTGGAGGCCATGGAGGCCGAGGAAGAACTGACAAGAGGCATCAAAGTATTATCACGAGATCTTTTAGAAGCAATCAAAGCATGAAGAATATGTGGAAGATGAGCAAGATTATCATGCAAATCCTAACAAAAATTTATTAATTTTCATCATATTAGTGTTCACTATCATATTATTCAATGTTTTTTAGAGGAACTTGTTGAGAGGTAGTGAATGGTTTATCCATTTCAGCCACAGATTTAGATACCCTATGGGAAGATGGCAAAATCTCAAGATGCTCAAAATAACCAAAACGACCACTATGGGTGGTGTGCATAAGAAGAAAACCCTAGGAATAAGGATGGAATTTAGTGATGGGTTTATTAAATGATTAAGAAAATATTGAAATAAATATTTGCTAAAATATTAATTATGTAACAATGCAAATATAGACAATTAGAGTAATGATTTAACACAAGCAAGTAAGCTAGAAAAATATGAAACCCTAATTACAAATGAAAGGATAGAATACTTAGATGGTTTGTAAATAATCCATGAATGTGGAAAGTTGATGAACTCATGAACATGAGGAGGTATGTGTCGCACCTGAGCTCATAAAATTTTGTGATTGTAGGATCTTCCTATATTAGGGTGTTAGATAGGGTCAGGGGCACCTAGTGCATTGCAGACCACCTATAAGCACCTGTGACTTCTCAGAACCTCAAAAAAATAATTTTATAGGGTCATGAAATGTTCTCTAGATGTCTCCTTTAATCACCTATATGTCATTGTACTTCATTGTTGTTTTCTTGAAACTTGCAAGAAGAAATATCACCTACAAAACCCCAAAAAACATTAAATACTAAAAACAATATGCAAATGGGGATTCAAATCGACCCCGATGGTCACCATATTGAGTGAACTTATGATCCAAGTATTGTAATACATTTAGAATCCATGCATTTTATGTGTGTGTTAAGAATCGTGTCATACATGGCTCTTTTGAAAATCACACTTGAATAGCGAGCAATAGCTAGATGTAAAATATGTAGATAGATGTGTACATGTAAAAATGAACTTCCTCTCTAATGAAATGTTTTAGAAGAAATACGGTCCCTTGTACCTTGTATGGATGCTTTGATTCTCTTGTAATGCCTTTTTATGTAACCTTAGGTGGTGATAGATAATTCCTAGTGCTTGGTCCTTTTTTATGATCACATAAATTTATATATTGTTGTCATGCAAATGTGCAACAGGAAATTGATAATTTCCAAGCACGACAATTATACCCAATTGTCAAAGTTTTCAAGTCCTATCACTTTAAGACACCCTGGGTCAAATCCATCAGTTTGGTTACCCCATTTTTGTTGTCAAATTGTTCCCCTAGGTGATTTAGGAAAGTCTACTCATTCCACCTAGGTGATTTTAGGGAGTTCTAAAAAGACATTATCTTCTGGCAGTATAGGGAAGGGCTATCGCTAGCCTTCCTAGACTAGGATTCAACCCCTGGAGTGGAACAAAAGGAAAAATTAAACATGGAGGTGAATGGAAGACCTTATAACATCATTGAAATTATTTTGGAAGGTTTGGGGAAGTTTTTCAAAAAATAGGGTTCACAAGCCGAGGTGGTACACAAGCCTAAAACATCTACTGGGATTCAGAAGAAGATTTTGGGAGCTCCAGATGGAGTTAGAAGAAAATGAAAATATATCTAGAAAGAGGATTCCAAGACCTAAATTATGGTGAAATAATATTTTTCACAACACTTTGGCTGCATCAGGTCTATAGGTAGATTTTCTCAAGCACAAGTGGAGTACAAAATCAAAAATATGATTTTCCAGGGATCAAATGGAATAATAAAGACATGAGACCCACACCATTGGATTTAGAAGGAAATTTAAAGTCAGGATCATATAAAATTTTTCCAAAAATTCCATCGGGAGCTCAAGTTATCAGTGTCACAAGTTCAGACTTAGCCAAATTTTCGGTAGGACACGTGTCAGCACTAGAGCCTGGCGGATTTTGTGTCCCTGACGTCCCCCAAGGTCAGGGACATCAAGGTTGTAAAAGTGTGACCAACCCCCTTGAAGCCCTCTCAGCCATCATATGACCTCTTGTACCCTCATGTGACCTCCAGACTTGATAGTTCAGCCCCCAGGTGTATTTTTGGAGCATCCATTCCCTACCGTTGGATCGGGCACCACGTGTCACCTCCAAGACCACCATGGAAACTGATGTCCCTTATGTACCTAAGGTGGGGACATAGACCTTGAAAAATGTGCCCATCCCCTATGGGGAGTCATTTGGACACCCACGTGACCGACTTTCAACTCCTAGTGCTTTTTTGGAGAATTCATTCCCTCTTGTTGGATCGGGGCCACGTGTCAGCTCCAGGACCACTGTGGAATTTTATGTCCCTTATGCACCTAAGGTGGGGGAAATCAGACCTTGAAAAATTCACCCAACCCCCATAGGGAGTCTTCTGGACACCCACGTGACCACCTTTTAGCTCCCAGTGCTTTAAAGCTTTTCCTCCTTCATTCCCCACCGTTGATTAAATGCCACATGTCGCCATCTTGCTCATTATGGAAATTGATGTCCCTCATGTCCCTGAGGTCAGGGAAATCAAACATGAAAAAATGTGCCCAACTCCAACTCAAAAATTTGAAAAATATTCTAACTGTTAGTTGTTTCTTGTTGCTTCTCCATTACCAAAAGAAAGTTGCAGAGAACACAAGTCCACCACTCCACCATTGCAAGAAACTCAGACCAGATCAAAAAGGAAATGAAATAAATTTTCCATGGAGATATGCAGGTCTCAGAAGGAATTTTCATCAATCTAAGAAGGAGAAATGAAGAACAGAGAAGAAGAACAATGGAAATCCCCATAGCCATGAAAACAAAGATTCAAACATATCTAAAACCGGTGCTTGGATTGACGAACCATTTGTTGCTAAGTTTTAATCTCTTGAAGGCCATTAAAAATCATATTCAAACCTCCAATTTTCATTAAGGATTTCTTGCAGTGAAGAAACCCTCTTTCCGGCTCTACGAAGGAAACAGTCTTGATTTCCCATCAAACCGGTCAACAGATTGAAGAGAAATTTCACGTGAAGCACCATAATGAAAAACCTATCACAATGGAGTTGATTTTGTCACTAACGGAGACAAAAACCAGACCTGAAATTTTCAAGCTCCATTAATGGCCACCATGACACAGTAGAATGGAAAAAAATCAGTGAGCTACCTCTCCGCTTCTCAAGGTTCCATGGGTGAAATTGCCCGAAAATTGGAGGAAACAATCGTCAAAAATCTAGTTTTGCACAAAATAGTTTTCACACCATGACTCCCATTTTTAGGGATATGGAGGGCTGTGTTTTTTTTCAGCATTCTACCCTCTTTGAAGAAATTTTCAAATTCCTTAAGATCCGACAGGTGAAATCATCTGAAAATTGGAGAGAACGATCGTTGAAAAATCTAGTTTCACATGAACTAATTTTTACGCCATAAAGCCCTATTTTTTAGGGATATGGAGGGATGTGTTTTTTGTCAGTATTATTCCCCACCAATGAATACATCATTTTCTCACTTGTTCGATGAAGAAATTACTCCAAATTTAGAGCATGGAACTGAATAAAACCCAGAATTTCAAGACTCATTTCGTCACAATTTGACATTCATGGCACACTTACTAAAAATAGCATGTCTCCTTGCATAGGGGAATGTTACATCAGGTAAGCCACCATTTTAAGATTCCATGAAGAAGATGATGAACACAGAGGGAACATCACAAGAAAGGTCATAAAAAGGGTCATCTCGGCTCGCAATTCACACTTACTAAAAATAGTAAGTTACACTCAAAAAGCAGTTTTGGCACAATGGGTCGTATAAGGATAATCATTCAAAGGGACATCATTGTTCAGAGAATCCTAGCCATTTTTCATAGGGAATTCGAGATCCACCTTAGTTCATTCAATTGGGTGAGCATTCGTGAGCTAATTTGGAGGAGTTTCACAGTGTGCAAGGAGTTTGAAGATTCAGAGTTTCACTACATTTGGAGCTTTCCATCAATGAGGATCAATAGATATCATCATTCTACACCTCTTCTTCTTATTATCTCTCCTCTTCCCCCCAATTTTCTCTCCCTTCGAATGTTATAGTTCTTCGTTGTGGTTTGCACTTTTTGATATGCCTTTAAGTCACTTAAAAGTGACTTTAGAAACATAATGTAAATTAAGTCACCTTGCTATTATAAAAGGGACTTAAATATTTAAAGTGGAATATGAACTATCTAAAGTCATATTAAGGCATATGGAGGGTCATGAGGAAGAGGATAAGTCACCTCTCATTCTATAAATTGTAATGTCATTCCCATTGCAAAGGGTTGGTGATTGATTTTTAAACTCAAGAGTATATTGTACCTTGAGAGAACAAAGGAGATAGCTAAATTCTTCCATTCCCCTCATTCTCAAATTTCCTCTATTTCTCCACTATGTACAACTTTGGTTTGAGCAATCAATACAAGAAGGAGTTTTTAGATTTCTTTGACTAAGGGGTTTCTTGATACTTTGTGATCGATAAATTCTATTTGGTCTTGTTATTATTTATAGAGTTGTTTCTTCTCATGAATGCATGTGTTGAAGTTTCTAACTAGTGTGTGTGCAGGAATCTGATTATCTACCTACAACATTAGTTCTCCTACCTCTTTTCTCACTCCCTTCCCCTTTCGACAAAGTCTTCTCTAGCAAGAGATTGCTAGCTTTTCTAGCAGGGTCAGTGGAGTGCCCCTATTGGATCCCCGGTCAAAAGGCCACCACAAAAATCCACCTTTTCACGCACATGCATATACGGAAGCTGCACCGTTAAGTAGAGGGACTTAGATTCCTAGAGCATTGGCAAGAAATCCACAAGTTTGTCCACATGAAAATTTTTCTTTCCAACATATATATATGAATCTCTTCTTTGAAATTCATAATTAATCACTAAAATGTCAACTAGTAATAAATAAGATGCCCAAATGTATAGAAAAGATCTAAAATATGTGATAAAATTACAAAGAGGTCAAGGGAACCCATGAGGGAATGAGGGTGTTTAGGCCATGGCATCCTGGTTGGGTGGTGGTGTCTACACTAAAAAAACTAAAGTGTTGAAGGTGAGCAGGACCATAAAGGAAAATATAAAGCTAGTAAATAGCCAAAGATAGTATTCAATTAGTAATTTTATTTCTTAGGAATGATATGAGTAGTGGTATATGATCAGGACTATAAATATACCTAAAGTACATGATTTACTATCTACAAAAATAAAGTATAACTCTATTGGTAATATATAAATGTTCAAGAGAATATTAGTAGTAAGAGGGTTTACTCAAAACCTGGTTTAGAATATGTTGAAAGATTTTCTCTTGTTGAGTTAAAAGGAGGACTATTATAATTCTTCTAGCTTTAGCTACTCAATATGGATGGGAGATTAACCAAATGGATGTTAAGAACGTTTTCTTAAATGGTGATTTGAAAGAAGAAATTTACATGCATCGGTGTAAAGGTTTTAAATAACCTAGAAATGAATTATTTGTTTATAAAATAACATAATATTTATATGGTCTTACACAAGCTCTTAGATCTTGGTATTCGAGATACCTAGTTTCTTTCAAAATCTTGGTTTCAAAAATTGTTTTGTTGGTAATGATTTGTTTTTAAAATATAAAAATAATCATATTATCATTATTGTGTTATATGTTTATAATAACTTGATTTTTAGTAGTGATAAGAATATAATTGTTAACATCAAATAAAAATTAAGACAAGAATATTAAATGGCTAATTTATGACTGCTAAATCATTTACTAGGAATGGTTATTATTTGATATCATACATTTATTATTGCAATTCAAGAACAATATGCTTCTAACCTTCTTAAAATAATCAACATGACTGATTTTAAACCCCCTACCATTCGTATGGAATTTGGCGGTAAATTATATCCAAAACCTACAAGTAATAAATTTAATCCTACTTTGTATAGACAACTTGTTGGTAGTTTGATTTATTTAACTTTCACTAGGCCTTATATATCCTATACAGTTGGAATTTTTATTGATTCATGATAAATCCTTATAAGGACCATTGGAAAATGGAAAAAATGATATTAAGCTATATCAAAGGTACAATCAATTATTGTTTGTATTACTATCCTATAAATGATACAAATTTATTTTTTATTGTGATTTTGACCATGCTGATGATATTATGGATAGAAAATCTACTTTTGCATATGTTTTCAAGTTAGTTGCAAATGCAATCACTTGGAGTAGCAATAAGCGACCAACAATATCTATCTCTTCTACTAAAGAAAAGTACCAAAGGAAGCTATGTGAATGAAATTACTATTGGATGAACTTCATATAGGTGTCAAAGGAAGTGATCTTCTTCTATGCAATAACCAAATTTGTGTTTCTCTTGCAAAAAATATAGTTCAACATCAAAAAATAAAGCATATTGAAATACATATATACTTTATTTGGGAGAAATATCTAAATGGATGACATTAATCTTCACCTCTGAATCAAATTAGCAATGTCCTTTAAGGATTTGGCTCAAATGATCATGTGGATGATGTTTATCTCCACCTATAATACAGTCATTCAAAATTTGGCTATAATGATCATCTTGATGACTATTATCTCTACCTCTGAAGCATATGAGAATATGGTCTTTATGAGTTTCCCTTGAGGGGAGTGAGCATGTTAATGACACCTCATAATGGATTTTTGTAATCTCCCAATACCATTTCCATTTTTTTAGTAAAAATCACATCATGTGATTTTACTTGTAATACCCAAAAAAACAATAGATATGGGATATTATTGTTTTATAAAAGAATCCATACTATTATGAAATATTTCATACTTCATTAATTTTTCATGATAACTTTTTTGTTTATTATTAGAGAAGGTAAAAATATGGATCGCTCCCAGGGGCCTTACAAAAGGAGGAACAAGAACCAATGAGCAAGAAAGAAATAGAAAATTCCTCAAAAGGAGTTAAACATGCTTAACTCATACAATGAAGATCAAGACTTTAACCAAAAAAGGACAAAGAGTAAAATAGAGAAAAGAAACCAGCCCTAAAACATCAAACTATAGAAGTTCACCAAAAGTCTTGCCAATAGTCTAGAAAACCCAGCTAATTTTTAGGAAAAACTTCACTACTTCCAGCATGACTTTCTTTGATCACACCCTCAACACCCTTGTCATTCATGTCTTCCTCCAGCTCGTCCTCGAACTACTGATGCACAAATTGAAATTCCTCCTTTTAGTTCCTTCCTCCATCCCTTCCAACCTATCACTCAACTTTTTGACTTGAAACTCTAGCTCCAGAAGCTTTTGTTTGGAATTCACCTGGGCTGAGACTATTTTCTTAGAAACATTAATGATATTTTTTGTTCCTATGTACCGCAAAACTTATATTTTTTCCAAAACCCATGGAAAACTATGCATTATACTTGTGTCTTTTCCAAAATTCAAGAAGCACTATAAGTTTTGTACTGGCACATGTTTTTTCAAAACCCACAAAACACTATTATTTGTGTCGTAACTCTTTTAAAATACACATAATACTAAGCCCTTTACCTCGTATTTTTCAAAATCCATGAAACACTAAAGCTTTGTACCACGATATGTTTTCTCAAAACCTATGGAATACTATAGTTGTGTATTACAAACTTTTAAAAATTCATGAAATAAAGATATTTTTACATGCTATCCTAAATCACTTTGATGATTTATAGATTGTAATTCATTTTGTATAAAAATTTCACTTGGCATTTGTTTTGGGAACAATTTTTTTATATGTTTACATGTTATCCTAAATCACTTTGATGGTTTATGGATTATAATTAAATTTATATAAAAAAGGTAATTTGATATGTTTACCTTCTTAATATTAAGGGGGGTGTTGGGATTTGTAATATTAACTACAAAATCACACAATTAAAAACCCTCTAAAGACTAACAACTTTGGCTTATTACTTATCTTTAAAACATAAGATAGTGGACCACCATGTCAACCAATGGAAGGTAGATGTTAATTCAAATAAGATTATAAGAGTGAAGTGGTAAAAACTAATCACCCACCTTGTACAAAAGGATGTGATCTCATTCGATATTATCAAGAAATATGATGATCAATGATGTGAGCTATATGTGAGCACAATCAAGAAACATGAATGCTAAATATAGGATCTAATTCTCTACATTGACTAAATGTTTTTATATTTTGTAATACCTTTCATAAGGTGTAACTATTGGGGATCTGTGGAAATTGTGTGAGTGATAGACTAAAATTTAATTTTTGATAAATATACGTGATATTTTCAGTGGGTTTTTTACCAAAATGTTTTCCCACTTAAATTTTGTGTTCTATATTCATTATTATATGTTATGGTATATTTACTTTGACTTTTATTCATGGAATTTATGGTTAAATTATTTCTAATTTTTTATACATTCATAAACTATAATCTTTGGAATATTTAATGTGGATATCTAATATTTGTTTATTATTTATCTCCACTTTCCTAACAAGTTTTAACATATAATTAATTATATATTATTATTTATATAATAATATATACCCTATATTTATACAAGTATTAATTAGGTATATTATGTAGTGTGGGTTTGTGTATTTATATGATTTAACAAAATTAAATCTAATGTAAGGACACTATGAATTAGATAGATAAAATAGTAAACATGCAAGATTAAGTAAAGGAATTACAAAAAGGAATGAAAGATTGGAGACAAATAATGACTCTTTTGGTGCCCATTCTAGCCCTTGAAATAAATTTTCTTTTTCATAAACTTTCAGTTAATCTAACTACTCTATGTGCTTTATATTGCTCCCTATGCTTCAAAGTTCATTATGAGTCAAGGAGAAGTGTCAATTGTAATATATCTTGTGCCTTAGAAAGATAAATGAAAGCATTCATCAAAAATTTCAGTGAACTAGTTCAATGGAGTGATTAATAAAAATATGTCTACATATTTTGTAAAAGGTTAGAAACATGCAAATCAACACTAAAATGATCCAAATTTCTCAAATAATATGAATCTATGAAGGCCCAAAAGAATATATCCATACCAAAAATTATATAGCTTGCAAGGATGGGTTAAAAACTCATTAAAAAAAATTGACACATTTTAAGCAAGCTCCAGACATTCAAACAACTGTCAATTTCCCCTTTCTAAAAGCATTGGTCATTAGAATTTGAAAAACCATGGGAGATTAAGTTTAAAATCATTGATGGGTTACTTTAAAAATGCTGACAGACGTTCATTTGGATGTCAAATGTTTACATCACCAAGCACATCAAATGCTCATGATGCGAAGGGCTATGTGGTGGGATTCTGGGTATCTTCATAGCCTTTGCATTTCACAAACTTCAACTTCCCAAAATAAACTACAATAAAAACATTCATTAGGTCCAAGATAGAGTTCAAAGGTATCAAATACACATGTATCGATAATCCGGCAAAATCTTCAAGCCATTTGAGTTTCACAAACTCCAAGTCTATGGGATAAACAAAGTTTCATAAAAAGCTTCGGATCCGGATAGTATGACAAGTCAAGGTGGATATGTGGAAACATTCTTTATGAAGATAAATTTTTCTAAGTCCACTCAGAAATTTTGAAGTTGTGATGGAAATGACCAGCCCTGAACCAATGAAAATAAAGCACGAATGCAAGAAATAATGACAAATGTAAGGTACATAGAGCTCTCCTATTGGTTAATATTTGTAGTTTTCAGTCGAGTTTTTCAAACAATATGAAATCCTAAATAGCATGGGGATTCCTCATTGGTTGATGCTTTTATTGGTGCTCAATTTGATCTCACCCTGTTTGTCCTTGAAATTCTTCAATCTGTGAGCTCTGTTATATTTTCTATCTCCTCGTATTGATGCGTTAAAGTTTTGTCCTTCATTTGTTACCATGGTAAGTCCTTTCCTTTGGTCAAGGATCACTTTAAGTCCAAAATTTATTTTCTTTCCTCTGTCCATGTGAAAGAATTTGTAACTTGGGCATAAACTCGGGCTTTTCCCCTTCTTTTTTTTTCCATAGTTACATTTTGTTTTCCCTGTCAATTTTTGTCCCAACATCTATGGAAACATGGTCCTTTTTGATTGATGTGGCTTAGTGGGGAATTTTGAAATTCTAAGGCCCACTTCAACTCAAGTATTTTCCACGTGGAGGGCCTGCGCTCATCTAAAAATTCACCTCTTGGTTTGACCTTTGGAGTTGCGCCAGGGAGACATGTGGAGGTTTTCACTAGCCCTAACCAAACATAGACAATTTTTCATGTGGCTAGTGTAGCTTTGTCAGACCATGGACATGTGGAGGGTTGGCACTCATTTGACGATCCACCTCTTGGTCCTACCTTAGGAGTTGCGCCAAGGAGACATGTGGTGAGCCCGTACTTGTTTAGGGTCTCAATTTTTGACACCATCTCAAATTTGTGCTAGGGAGACACGTGGAGGCTTCCGCCATCTCCTCTCTATACTTAAAATTTTCAAGCAACTTTCTAAGGCCTGGGATACATGGAGGGCCCACACTGTTTGGGGACCTAACCCCTATACTTTACTTTTAATAAGTGCCAAGAGGACATGTGGAGGTTTCCGTTGGGTCTTCCCATACTTAGACTTTTCAACGGCCGCTTGAAACATTCTCGAACCCTAGGCACATGGCGCTTTCCACTTGTCCTTCAACATTTTCTACAACTCTACTAGATTGAGACACGTGGTGAGCCCGGCTTGTTTGGGGTCTCCACTTTTGGGCACCATACCAAAGGTGCACCAAAGAGACACATGGAGGCTTCTGCTGGCTCCTTTTATACTGAGACTTTTCAAAGGCCAAAAGGTAATTTTCTTGGGCCCAGAGCATGTGGAAGGCCCGCGCTTGTTTGGGAACTTGTGTCTATACTTATCCTTTGTAGTTTCACTAAGGAAACATGTGGATGACTCCAATATAAAGTTGAGAAAGGGAAGAATCGATGGTTGTTGTGTATTGCATATGATTTTACTAGCCATTTTTGCTCCAAGACTCCTAGAGATGCAAATACACATTATTTTTCATCATTTTTTGATGAAATTCCTTCTCGTTTTTATCTAGAAAGTGCAATTGAATGGATTAAGAGCTTAATTTTTGAGTCCAAGGAATGTAATGGTTGATATTTTTAAGTTAGAATTGCTCGGGCACTTGTAAAAACATGAATTACCAGAGAAGCTGGATACAAAGAAAATTTACAGAGGAAAGAGTGGGAAAAGGATGAACTGATGGAGTTTTGTATTTGTCAAAGGATGAAAAACATGTTGCTAGAGGAGATGACTAGGTGCCCTAGTGAAAACAATTATGGAAATCTTTGCAATGATTCACCTTTTTTAAAGAATCGACAACTTTTTTTGTAAGTCTTATTAAACGTCATTTTCTAGAAATCATGAAAAAACATGTAACAAAAAAAGGTTCCTTGAATATTATTTTCTTGGGGAAATATTTAATGTAAATGTGTGTTATAAAAAGCATGCTTTAGTCATGTAAAAGGTCGGGGTTAATTTTTATGAGAAAATTTGAGAAAGACCATCTTCCCGAGAGACCATCTAAGAAACATGTTAATTTCCTATGTTTTATATTTGATCATGTCAAGTTGTCTACAAGTGTACAACCATTGAAAAGCTCTAAGACTATTCAAAGAAACTTTCCCCTACTGATGAATCTAATAAACTTTGAATTAATCTATGTTAATCTTGGGCAAATTTGTGTCTTCTTTATTTCAAAATGTCTGCAAGTAGTTTTTCTTGTTCCTATTGCAATCTTGTGTTAAAATTCATACGAATCACATAGGATCTCATCCCTGTGATAGTTTAGTGGCATTTGTAATTTCATTACAAGAAGAGCCTTCATCTTGTAATGAGATAAATAATTTAAAATCACTTTATTGTCATTTTGTTGATAAATATTATTTGTAAGCCTTTAAGTGTATCTTAGGTGTGAGGAACCAGGGGTCTTTGATGTTTAATTGAGTCTTTAGCTCGATCCTTTGTGTTAAATTCTTGGAGATTGTGTGAAACCATGTAGATGTGGCCTCCATTGATACACACCTTCGAGTTGAAGGAATATTTTCACTATTCTAAAGCATTTTTTCATTTAGTTTTCAAGTTGTTGTGAAGGTTCTCAAAGATCTGGAAAAATCAATTTTATCTTACTTAATCTCCCACCAAACATTATTCAATAACAATGAATCCTACCTAAACTACCCTTGTTTTCCCTATATGTCCACAAACAAATAAATTCTACTTCCAAAATATGCAGAAGCAATCAGATTCCATAATGTCTCTAGTAACCTCAACTATGTTTAGGAAATATCACCATTCTTTAGAAGTGACAACTCGTGAGAGTTAAATTGTGGTGCATTGATCATATTTTCTCAGGGTCTCCTTTCAAATTTGTGCAAAGAAGGATATATTCATTCTCCTTCACCAATAGAGGTTACAAAATGGGTCCTCTCACCCTGGTCGAAAGGCACGACCTAAAGTAGTGAGGATAGATCAAATACTTAATGAAGGTTCTATCCATTTCTCTTATTCCCAAGTTACAAAGTGTTAGATGAATCCCCTCCTTGGATACAAAATGACAAATGATAATATGATCTGTTATCTGTCTCTCAGTGTCTTGTTAAATCTATGATGTTGCTCAGTTTCTAAGGGAGAATCAATTTGGATACCAACACTTGATTGCACCATTTTCGGGGATTATTTGAGCTCCTAGATTTATTTTTGCAGCAAGAACACCAGATTGGTGCCATTGTCAGGGATTATTTGAGCTCGAGATTTATTTATGCGGAAAAAACACCTGATTGGTGTCATTGTTAGGGACATGAAGGTTTGTGTAAAGTATGAACACCATAAAAATGCATATAGACCTTGGTAAATGCTTCTTACAAATTTTAAAGTGAAAATACGTTGTTGAAATGGCATCCTGTGTCTAGATTTGTAAGAATCGAGCAAAGTTACAAGTTTTGAGTGCAATATATCTAGTTTCAGTTGATTTTTGCACTAAGTTTACATCATCAATGTTAAATATGGGTAGTGAATCTTTGCATGAATTTAGTGTTAACAGACATTTGAAAGACCAATTTTAGTGCATTTGCACAACTAAGGTGAAAATCCTTAGTGGCGACTCCGTTTTGAATTAACTTTTGATAAATGCCAGTGTGTTAACATATGTGTAATTGAAATTTATCACTAATCTCTGCAAAGCTAGAAGGAAGAAGATATTTCTTCATTGAAGACCCTGCTAGAAGGTTATTTCCTGAATTGGGAAAGACAAATTCTGAAGGAACAAGAATCTAGAAAGTTATTGGAGATTAGAAATTAAGAAAGGATTTATCAATTGGAAATTGATCAACCTGTCATTTAAGATTTCCATACTTACTCAAGTGCTTTTAGATCAGGTCCTCTTCTTGTAGATCTAAATTCTCAAAATGGAGAGGGTCCTTCTTTATATGTGAAAAATTTGCATCTCATTATGTCCCTGTGTTCTCCAAAGCTATAGGATCTTCCAAGAAATAGAGTTTTTAGAGAACATTCATTCTAAGAATTGCATTCCTTATGCCCCACAGACCCCTCACTCCCCATCATTTTGTTTCTCCTATAAGATCACCTCCACAAAACAATATGGCCCAGCCCCCACCTAGACCTCTGTTTGTTGTGAACACTTTTAGTCCTATAGATTTTAGAGGTATGGTTAGATATCCAAATGTTGTGCCCCAAGATGTTAGAAATAGACTGGCTAAGTTTCAAGGAAATAATGTTATTACTGGTGATCAACAATTAATTTTTTTTGTCAATATGATGGAATACTTTGAGATTGAATTTGAGGATGTGTACCTAAAGTTGTTTATTCATACTCTAGATGAGGATGCATGGGACTGGTATAAATATTTTCCAGACAAATCCATTGATTCATGGACAAAAATGAAGAATGCTTTTAGATTGTAGTATGGAGATAAAACAAATCCTAGGTTTCTTTTATCAGAATTTGAAAATATTAAAAATAATCCTAATGAATTTGTTCATGAATTCAATACAAGGTTCAATAAGACCCTGAATAGGCTACCAATGATCATGAGGCCCAGTAAAGTTTCTTGTTTGATAAAATACTCTGATGCTTTTGATAAGAAGGCTTCCTATTATTTGAGGGATAAGAACCCAACAACATTGAGGCAGGCCTTCACCATGGCTTTTCAGATTGAAAATAACATCAAGGAAATTGGTAAAAATCCTAAGAGAGAAGGCATCAAGCTGATCAATCCAGAGAAGTCCTCATTCTAGTAAAGATGTGGATCTGGAGGAGGTTGTAAAAACTTTGGCCGGAGCTTTTAAGGAAATCTCCTACAAACTGGCCAAGTCATAGAAGGGGATTGACAAGGTTCCCAAGGTCAACATAAAGCATAAGGTCAAGAAATATTTTCCAATCATCCTAGAGGTGATCATAGATCAGATGATAGGGGTAAAGGGCCCATGTGATCAGGAAATAGACAGCCCCAACCCAGGGAAAACAAATTGGTGCCTGATCCTTTGACTACTAGAGTTGTTGTTGTTGAAGAAGCCAATGAAATTGAGTGGTGTGATATATGTTTCTTTCCACATGCCCCATGTGATGAAGAAAAATAAGTTGAGGAAGTTGATGATGACATTGATGATGATGTGTGCATGATGGGGTGCTCTACAAGCTCACGACAAGGAGAAACTTTAATTGAATTAATCAGTGTTAGAAATGTTGCAGTTTTCTGGGATTACATTCACTAGGTATTACCCCTTCCTTCCTCTCATAATTTTGAAATTGATATGGTACAATATTTTGAATTACCTAATAATGATTTTGAATAATTAAGGGAATTAATGATTAAAAAGTATGATGGAGGAATCCCTTCTGAGGAGGATAGGAGGTTGTTAATGAATGTTTTGGTTGCCCAAGAAAAAGAATATAACACTAGGAGTAAAGTTGTCAAAGGGGTAGGGTCTCAGGCCAAACCAAAAACTACAGTTCTCACCAATATCTCAAAAGAAACTCCTAAGAAAGATACATTTGGCAAAGGCCTTGTTTCCCCAAACAGAACTGGTATCCTTGCCCATGCTTAGATCATGAAAAATCCTTTGCTATCAGATGAGTTTTTCAATCTTCCTCCAAATGTTTCCTTTCCCAAATACGTTCCTTATGACATTGCCCAAGTCTTGAGTCAAATCAAGATTTTTGTTCCAATTGTTGAGCTGCTTAGGATTCCTGAGCACAAGAAAATGGCCTTTGAGTATTTGGGATTGAAAGAATAAAATATTACCCAAGGTAGAAATGTAAACAATGTTGAGACACCTCCTACCATTGCAAAGTTGGAAAAACCCCAAGTGCTGGAAGAACTAGGTGAGCCACCTAAAGTATATTTAGGAACATCCTTGGTTGAGTCCCAGCTTAATGTAGACCCATTTTTCACTACTCTCATTATTAGGGACAGGCTATTACACAAATGTATGTTTGATTCTAGAGCATCATGCAATGTTATGCCTCTTGAGGTCATGAATTAATTAGATATCAAAGTGACAACAGCTTATGGGAAGTGCACTTCCATGGATTCCAGAGAGGTGCCAGTGGTTGGATGTTTCAATGGTTTGATAGTGCAACTTGTAGCCTACCCAGGAAAGAACTTAAAACTAGATGTTGTTATTGTTGATTTCCCTACTAAATGGGGAATGTTGTTATCAAGAAAATGGGATGCTAGTGTGGGTGGGAGTGTGCAAATGGATATGTATTTTTCCATTATACCTATTGAGGGAAGCCTTATAAAGTTTTATGGTGAAAATAAGATGCTACATCTCATTGAGGATCCCAATAATGCTTCCTATGAAGTGTTATACATTGACACTGATGTAATAACTTTGTTGGATTTGCTGATGGTAAAGAGCAAAAATTGATCAATGCAAGTCTCTTAATCAAGTAGGTTCTCCTTGGACTTTTTTGTTTGATGGGGCTTGCTCTAAATTTGGAAATGGTGTTGGTATTGTTCTGATATCTCCAGGCTAGGAAGAGTTTGTTTTCTCTTTTAAACTCAACTTTGAGTGCACTAACAATATTGCTGAGTATGAAGCACTACTCTTGGGTCTAAGGATTGCATGGAAATATGGTATTAGAGACATCATTGTTAAAGGATATTCAGAGCTAATTGTCAAGCAGGTTAGAAAACTGTATGCAACAAAAAATTAGAGAATGAAGTAGTATAAGCATGCAGTCTGGGATTTTATTGAGATGTTTGACTCCTTCAACATAATACATCATGATAGGAAGTACAATACTCTAGCAAAAAATATCCATATTAGGTTCCAAATTTGAAAATTGTACCATATCCCCCTATTATGAGTATAATATTGAGGTGTTTACTAGGGAATTTGTTCCTAACAATGTCAAACACTGGAAAGTGTTCTAAGATGACACCCTGTGTGTAAAGGTTTTTGTAGAACCAAGGAGAATTTTTGATCAACGTATAGATTAGGAGCCAATGGTTTGTGCGGATGATGGAAAGGAGACTTTATTTGGCAAAGACATCATTCAGTTGAAGACTAATACTATTCCAAGAGGTTTGGTAGCACTTGAATCAAACTTTGATAATGCTGATTGCATTGTCAACAGACACATGTCAGCCTCGAGGGATGTTGAAGAGCATGACCTGGGAATGAAGGATAAACCACATAAGATCTAGCTAGGTAGCAATCTGAGCAGGAAGAAATGTAGTCATATGTCCAATTGTTGAAAAAATACCAGGACTATTAGCATGGTCTTATACTGAACTAAAAGCATACAAAGAGGATCTTTTCTAGCACGAAATTCCCTTGGAAGCTTCTGCCAAGTCGTTTAGGTAGAAATAGAGGCCAATCAATCCACTCCTTTCCTTGAAGATGAAAGAATAATTGAAAAAATTGAGGGATGGAGGAATCATACAGCCCACAAGGTTCTCATCATGGGTTGCAAAATTGGTACCTATAAGAAAGAAGAATAGAGATATAAGTCTATGTGTGGACTTTAGAAACTTGAATAGAGAATCAATGAAGGATAACTACCCTCTCAAATATGGACAATATGTTACAATTGGTTACTGGTTCAGAAAATTTTATCCACCTTGGATGGTTTTTCTGGATATAACTAGGTAGTTGTGAAGGAATCAGAGTGAATCAACACTGCCTTTACTACTCCTTGGGGAACATATTTATATGTCAGAATGCCTTTTGGTCTAATGAATGCTAGAGCCACTTTCCAAAGAGCAATGGATGTAGATTTCTCTAGCTATATTAATGATTTCATTATTGTATATCAAGATGATGTGACTGTTTTCTCTAGAAAAAGGAGTGACCACCTACAACACTTAGAAAATATGTTGTTAAGATGCAGGGAGTATGGTATTTCACTAAATCCCAAGAAGTGCCATTTTGGAGTTTAGAAAGCAAAACTTCTTGGACACATTATGTCAAAGGAAGGGGTCATGATTGATCTGAAAGGGTAGAAGCCATCAACAAAGTCCCTATTCCAAGAACCAAGAAGGGAATTCAATCCTTTTTGGGAAGATTAATTTTATTAGGAGATTTATCTCCAACTTTGCTGAACTAACTATCCTAATCACTAGATTTATCGAGACATGTAAAATTTAGAGAGAAATTGAATAAGTTGTTTGATAAAAAGGTGACTCAAGAGCTTTGATTATGGGAAATCTTGTGCTATTGTGGGATGGCAGTAAGAGGATAAGGGAAAACATGGAAATGTTGATGCATTGTGGATGGGACCTATTGCATATGTGTTGACATTCGAATTGGTGAACATAAATTCTTCTTAAAATACTTAGATGGGGAATTGTTTGAGTCACCTCTTAATAGTAAGCATTTGAAAAATTTCCTTAATTGATTTCTCGTAATCAAGACACGCACCATTATATATGAGTGTATAGTCTTTCGCTTTTGCTCTATTTTCATGTTTTTGGTCCTGGGTAGGTTTTTTTGTTGGTTTCTTAGTTTATTCCTCAAGGGTTGGCTCGTGACTCCAATGCTCAATGGTTTATTTTGGAACTTGGTCTACTATTTCTTCTTATGGCACTCCTTGGGAGTTCCCATCGCCAAGTCGAGCCGATGTTGGTGCTCAATTTCATATCACCCCGAATTTTCATTGAAATTCTTCAATCTGCAGCTCTGTAAATTTTTATCTCCCGTATTGATGCGTGAAAGTTATGTCCTTCATTTGGTTGCCATGGTCATTCCTTTCCTTTTTCAAGGATCACTTTAAGTCTAGAACTTGTTTTCCATTCGTCTATCCATGTGAAATAATTTGTAACTTGGGCGTAAACTCGGAGCTTTTCCCTTAAGATGCTTTTTTTCCACAATTACATTTTGTTTTCCCTATCAATTTTGTCCCAAAATATATGGAAATGTGGTCCTTTCTAATTATATGTGGCTCGGTTGGGAATTTTGAAATTCTAAGACCCGCTTCACTCAAGTCTTGTCCACGTGGAGAGCTTGTGCTCATCTGAAAATTCAGCTCTTGGTTTTACCTTTACAATGGCATCAAGGAGACACGTGGAGGTTTCCCCACGTTGTGCCCAAACTTAGACATTTTTTTAGGCACTGAGTGTAGCTTTGTCAAACCATGGACACATGGATGGCTGGTGGTCATTTTAGGATCCACCTCTGGGTCCGACCTTCACAAATATGAGCAAATATCACCAAGGAGACATGTGGTGAACCCATGCTTGTTTAGGGTCTCCGCTTCTGGGCACCATCTCAAAGTTGCGTCAGGAGACACGTGGAGGGCCCACACATGTTTTGGGACCTGCTCCTATAATTTTCTTTTGAATAAGTTCCAAGGCAACACGTAGAGTTTTCATTGGTCTTCCCATACTTAGAATTTGCAACGGCCGATGAAACTTTCTTAGACCCTAGGCACATGGTGCTTTCCTCGGTCCTTCAAATTTTTCAACAACTCTATCAATAGAGAGACACGTGGTGAGGCCATACTTGTTTGGGGTCTCCTCTTTTAGGCACCATACCAAAGGTGTGCCTAAGAGACACATGGAGGCTTTTTAGTTTGCTCCTTTTATAATAAGACTTTTCAAAGGCCAAAAGGAAATTTTCTTGGGCCTGTGGCACATGGAATGCCCACGCTTGTTTAGGAGCTTCCTTTGTACTTATCCTTTGTAGTTTCACCAAGGAAACATGTGATGCATCCAATCTAAAGTTGTGAAATGGTAGAATCGACGGATTTGTTGTGCATTGCATCTGATTTTGCCACCATTTTTCTCCAACACTCCTGGAGATGCAAATACACATTGTTTTTCATCATTTTTTGATGAAATTCCTTGTCATTTTTGTCTACAAAGTGCAATTGAATGGATTAAGAGCTTAATTTGTGAGTCCAAGGAATGTAACAGTTGATATTTTTAAGTTCGAATTGCTTGGGAAGGCACTTGCAAAAACATGAATTACCATAAAGCTGGATACAAGAGAAAAGTTGTAGAGGAATGAGAGGGAAAATGATGAAATGATGGAGGTTGTAGGTGCAAAGGATGAAAAATGTGTTTCCAAATGAGATGACTAGGTGTCGCAGTTAAAACAATGATGGAAATCTTTGCAATGATTCACCCTTTTTAGCAACTGACAACTTTTTTTTGTAAGTTTGTTAAACGTCATTTTGTGGAAATCATGAAAAACATGTAACAAACAAAGGTTCCTCGAATATTCTTTTCTTGGGGAGAAATATTTAATGTAAATAAGTGTCATTAAAAGCATGCTTTAGTCATGTACAAGGTTGGGGTTGAATTCTCAAGAGAAAATTTTAGAGAGCCCATCTTCCTGAAAGACCAATATGAGAAATCTATTAATTTCCTATGTTTTAGATTTTCAATCAAGTCAAATTGGTTGTGAGTGTACAACTAATGAAAATTCTCCATATGAATAATCCCCAAAATCTCGAGACCATTAAAAGAAAATTTCCCTAGTGATGAATCTAATCAACTTTGAATTAAAATCTATGTTAATCTTGGGAAAATTTGTGTCTGCTTTATTCCGAATGTCATGCAAGTAGTTTTTTTGTTCCTACTGCAATCTAGTGTTAAAATCCCTCTAAATCACACATGATCTCATCCCTGTGCTAGTTTAGTGGCATTTGTAATTTCATTTCAAGAAGAGCCTTCATCTTGTAATGAGATAAACAATTTAAAATCACTTTACTGTCATTTTGTTGATAAAGATTGTCTGTAAGCCTTTGAGTGCATCTTAGGCTTGAGGAACCAAGAGTCTTTGATGTTTAATTGAGTATTTAACTCGAGCCTTCATGTTGAATTCTTGGAGATTGTGTGAAACTGTGAAAATATGGGCCTCCATTGATGCACACTTCTGGTTGAAGGAATATTTTAGCTATTCTGAAGCATTCTATCATTTAGTTTTCCAAATGTTGTGAAGGTTCTCAAAGATCTAGAAAATTCAAGTTTATCCAGCTTAATCTCCCACCAAACAATTACTCAATAATAATGAATCCTACCTGAAATACCACTGTTTTCCCTGTGTGTCCACAAATGAATAAATTCTACTGTCAAAATATGCAGAAGCAATCAGAACCCATAATGTCTCTAGTAACCTTAACCCTGTTTAGAAAATATCACCATTCTTTAGAAGTGACAACTCGTGAGAGTTAAATTGTGGTGCATTGATCATATTTTCTCAAGGTATCCTTTCAAATTTGTGCAAAGAAGGATATATTCATCCTCCTTCACCAACAGAGAGGTTACAAAATGGATCTTATCACCTAGGGGCAAAGGCACGGCCAAAAGTAGTGAGGATAGATCAAATCCTTAATGAAGGTGCTATCCATTTCTCTGATGCCCGAGTGACAAAGATTCAAGTAAATCCCCTCCCCACCTACAAAACGACTCATAATAGGATATGTCTATATCTTAGTGTCTTGCTAAATTTGTGATGCTTCTCATTTCCTAAGGGAGAATCAATTTGGATACCAATACGCCTCCCACATTCTCTTATGCCTCCCTACAATGTCTTATGTCTCCCTCATAAAACAAAACAAGTAAGAAATGCAAGCATTTTCTTGTCCAAGGTGCGGTACCCAACATAACTCCCTCTAAAACATGAAATAAACTCTTATTCCTCCCTACATATAAGATCCCAATAGCCTTCTCCTACACCATAGTTAGGTAATCCACCCAAAGACCCAAAAACATACCAAAAACTCAATAACATACACATATACATAAGTAAAAGGAAAATAATAAAATAAGGGGATAGTTCCTACCTTTCCATGGTAGAGCTTGATCCAAGTTTCACACACTAAGCTCCTTCAAGACCAATCTATAACAAAAATCTCCAACAAAATCCACAAGCATTCAAAATCTTCCAACTCCAAAAATACAAGAGCACCAAAAGAAATGCAAGGAAGCCCCCACAAGGTTACAAAAGAAGTTGGATTAAAAATAAGTGTTATGAAAATAATGGAGGTAGTCAAAAGAACTTGAATAAATAGAAAATGGAGAGACAAGGGTGAGGTGGATCCATATAGGCTGCCACATAACTCATCCTTAACTCCACCTCAATATTCAAACCTAAACCCCAATGCAAAATAAATTGGTGGTTGAGAGGAATGAAAACCTCTTACACACATAATCCCAACCCACACCCCTAAGGACAAACTTTAGAACCCATGTAAGAAAATTACAATGAATGCCAATTTTTGTCTTAAAAATCACTTAATGGGGTCTATTTTGACCCCCAATCCATAGGTAGGGTATGTATAATAAATTAAGAGGTGTGGGACAAGTTTAGTTTGTCCCACAAGCCTCCAAAATTGGCCCTTAAGGCCAAATCCGAATTTCCAAGGTAAGTTAAAGTGTACAACACTCAAGTTACTTATACTCAACTTAAAAACACATAGACCAAAGCACCAACTAATCTAATAAATGACTTTTTTTTATCACATCCATAATTAGTTTAGTAACATGATTAATTTACTAATTAAGACACATAAATCAATTAATGATAAATGGGAATTACATCACAATTAAATCACATACACCAAAATAAAATAAAGGAAAATAAAAACACACAAACCCTTGGTCACAATTGGAGGTCATCCCCCAATGGGGACCCCTAACCACAAATAACAAAACAACAACATTCCACAAGTTTCCATGGTGACCATTGTCATATCCACCCATTATTCCGCTCTGGTTGGTCTCTAATCCCCCTTTGCTTTTTGTGATATGATTACCTGCAAAAGTCACATAATACTTTTTTTGGCCTCGTGGCCATAAAAAAAATCAAAGATAAGTTGTATGCATACAAATAAATAATCATCCATATATAAATTGAATAATCATCAAGACCATCAATGTTATTATTTAAAAAGGTAAAAACATCTCAATTCTATATTTCATCAATACCAATAAGATCACAAGATTAGTTCAATTGCTAAATCCTACTCAATATGACGAGAATGCCTAATGTCATAAATATATAAAATGTCAACAACACATCATCATCTATTGATGCATAATCACAGTACCCCTAAATATATGTAACTCGATGGGTTGAGACTCTTAGTGTGATTGCATAACATGGAGATTTTCCAAAAGTGTGGGACTTTACAATCGAGAAAGCTCTCCAGATGAAGGTTGGTTCCTATTCCTCTGTATTTAGATGCACACATTCAAATTATAGAGGATCTACTCTAAAACCTACTCTAACTTTCCAAGGAGACAAGGTTAAGGAGATGCAAGAAAATAAACCTAAAATAACAGAGGTGATGCACCAAAGGAATGTTGAACACCTTGCTTTGCAATTAACACAAACCATTAAAAATGCAACACAACCACCATACATAGATAACAAGATTGTAATGAAACATCATATGTAAGCAATCAACGCAAGAGACACTTGAGATCATCCACATACTTATTTTTATTTCTCCACAAATTTGATACAATCAATTACAATGGCCAAGAGGCACAAACTTGTATTACAACTTGAATGGGAGGTTTGACATTCACAAATCCATTTACAGGTAAGAGAAGAAGCAAGGGTGCAAAGAAAAATTGTCCCACCTTTAGAAAAATGCCCCTCCTTACAATATATAGGAAGAATGAGAGAAGGGGGAAGATAAGAAATTTGAAATATTCCTTCAACCACCCAAAAATGCATTGAATTCTTTTGCAAAATGATGGGTTCTACTACAAAACCTATGCCTCCATGTACTATTCCTTGTTGGGAAAAAAATGGAAACCCATACCTTCATTATTGGGGTAGGTGGGAAGCCTGACACCTTAAAAAATGGCAGACTATATTTCTTAATTTTGAATAACTTAGTCCCAGAAGTTTTCCAAAAAGTCCTTTCTTGTGCAAATCAAGCTCCCAGTCAAAATTTATGACCATCTAAAGTTTGAGGTGTCATTTTACAAAAATACAAACTGATGATCTTCCCTTTCGAGACCAAAAAGCATGCAACCTCTAAAATCCCAAAATTCAGAATTTCAAACATTTCCATTTCAAAGATTGAAACATTTTTCATATGTAAAATTTTCTTGACACTTCCAAAGTCCAAAACTGAAAGTTCAAAAATTTAGACTTTTCGAATTTAGAATTTCTAACATTGAGTTCAGAGTTTTATGTTTCGGGGTTCCAAACTTCCAAAACTCCAAACCCTAAAACTCTGAAAGTCCAAAACCAAAAGTTTGAAATTTTGGACTTTCAGAGTTTAGGATTTCAAAACTTGTTTTCCCATTTTCCCAACTTCGTGCCTTGAGAGTTTCAAAACCCCAAAACCTAAAAGTCTGAAATTTTGGACTTTCGGAGTTTCAGGTTTTGGAAATCTTGTTTTTTTTTAGCGACCGAGAACTTTGAAACCCCGAAACCCGAAATTCCAAAATTTAAGACTTTCAGAGTTTTAAGTTTTAGACATCTTTTTATTTTTTAGTCCCCAAAATCCACCTTATCCTACCTATGTGTAGTCATTTTTACCCCTATCACAAAAGAAAGGAACCCATGCACCAACCTATCACACAATGGATGTTGGGTGCTCACCCGAGGCACACGCGGGTACTGAGTCTCTCTTTTATGTGAGTTTAATGGGAAACATCATCTATGATCCGTGTTTAGAATATTTCAAAAGGATTTAAGACATACAAGAACCATAGAGCTCAGAACGGCCTCTATATCCTTGTAGTCATTCCAGATAGAGTACTTAACAGATTATATAACTTGTACCATTATAGAAAGAAGGATACAAGCATCCATACTTAGCATAAACATAAATGAAAGAGAGCTTATGAAAAATATGTATGCATCAGAATCATTGATATTCATATATATATAAAACTTTTAACCTCATTACATCCATGGAGCCATTTATATAATGTCACAGAGAAGTAGACCACAGTCATGCATTACAATTAGACTAATGTAACTATGTTACCAAAAAGAAAATTTACAATCTCCTTGCCTAATACATCCTTTCCCAAATGTAATTACCCATTAACAGAGTTCTTATAGTATTTCTGCAGAGCTCCACCCACTCTCTAGTTCTCTCTTTGTTTACTCTATAGGAGCACTTGTATTTATAGCCTAACTGGGCTACCAACTCATCCTCCAATGCCCTCAGATCTGATTCCAAGTGTCTGAATGTGGTCCTCCATGTGAGCATGCTCCTCTAGGCCTGAGCTTTCCACTTTATACCATGATGTGCTTCTAGAAGCTTCTACCACAGGCATGCTCCTTCCTGGGCCAACTGTCACCAGGCTGGCACCTTATCCATCTAGCATGCATAGTCGGGTCATGATTTTCACATGTTCTACCCCAATTCCCAATTTGACTAAGTCCAAACCCTTGGTTCTATCCACGCGAGCCGCACACACCACGGGCTTCCTTAAACCTCTCTTAAACCCTTCTCTATGCACTTTTCCTTGCACACCTTTCCTTAACTAGGACCCTTGCACACCTATGTGCCTTTTGTACTTAGTCAATATTCTAGGGGCCCAACATCACCCCACACTACTGCCTATTCTCTATCCATGGAACATTCCTCTTAGTGAAAGAAAGAATACAATAGGTTTACACCTAGGAAAAAGAATAAGGGGATGAAAGAATGGGGAAAGAAGAAAGAATGGGAGAGTGAAAGAATCACTACAACAAACTAGGAAAATCCTTCTACGCAAGTCAGCCTCCAACTTACTCCAGGCATCAACTTCATCCTGCACCTTTGAGAGGTCACCGACCAGAGAGAGCTCACCTCCTCATAATTTAACCCATCTCCTTATGTTCTCATGGTATCAGTGATCTTCTCCAACTCCTTACATATATCCTCTAGCATCCATTCTTCATGTGATACATGGATATAGCTCCTTCAACTGGTTTTTGATTGAAACCCTTAAGGTTTCAATGGCCTCATTTTCTTCTCAACCTCGGCAAGGATCTTGTCTCTTTTCCACCCTATTCCCCTTGTTTTTCTCTTAACTCCTTGAGTTTCACTTCATGAGTGGTGACCAAGGTACCTGCCACCTTTGTCCCTATCCACACAATTTTCATACATGGCCTCAACGTAGTCTAGGAAGTATCCCTTACATCAGCAAGAACCTTGTTGTATTCCATGATGAGCACTATGATCTTCAACTTATCTTCCTTCTCTAGGCATGTGGCCACTTCTTCTACAAACTCCAAGGCTAGTGGTTGTCTTTCCATGGTGAGGACCCTTGTTAAATCCTCCAGGCATCCCAAGGTAGATCCATACTTCTACACGGTGATGCTAGGTCTGGATGCTTCAATAGTATAGCCTCATTGATGGATTCCACTTTCTTGTACACAACGCTCACCTTGGCCTTTTCATCCTTCAATTCCCACTACCACTAGGTGCTGATTAACTTTTCTGGCTCAGCTCCTTGGTCATTGTAGCTAGCTCTTCCTCTTTCTTCTTCATCTCTCCTCCAAATCTTTGATCCTATCATTGTGCCCAAAGAGCCTAGCTTCTATCTCAATGGAGACCTTGTTGAGCGTGTTGCATAGTTGTTCATCTAAGAGTTGTTGGGTATCCACCACTGGGTTATCTTCTCCTAGTCTTGGCAATGTTATTACTACCCCATGGCTTACCTCAAACTCTGGATCATCAAGGTGGGACTCAATTTCCCATGAGATCATCTTCCTTGTCCATGGATATGCAGCCTCCTTGTCAAAAGATGACATGCCTATAAGCTCCTCCACCAAAAGTGTACTCTAGAACCACGCGTGAAACACTTTCTTGGGGTCATCAATATAACCCATCTCCAACCTCCCCCTCTGTGCATTCCTTCCTCCCATGTGCATACCCTTGGGTATACTTATAGTTAAAATGGGGCCTCTAGTGCTACCACATTCCTCTTCTGCACTCTCCTCCTCCTTGTTCAATATTGGCTCAGTGTTGTGTTCCAGTTTGTCCTTCACCAGGGTCTCAATGTTTCTTGTCTCTTCTTCTTCTACCACCTTGGTTGTCTACTCTTGTGTAGAGCTTGGAGCCTCTTGCTTCTACACGCTAGCCTCCTCTCCTTTTCCCATGTCCTGGGTGCACTTCCTCCTACCTGCTATCCTTGCGCCGCACAAAAAGGAACCCCTGTTCTTCTTCTCCACCTTCCTCCTCCAAATCATGTATATTGAAGATCGGTGGCCTTGATCTTTCCAGGATCCTCTTCCCCACTAACTTCTTCTTCACTATCATCTTTTTCTCCTATGTACTTGTCCAAATTCCCAACTTCTTCCAGGTGGTCTCCTCTTCTACCCTCTTGCTTCTTCCTAACTAGGGATTCTGGTGTAGGTGACCTGTTTCTTCTTCTTCTAATGACTCCTTATCTGATGGCTTTTATGGCTCTGGAGTCTTCTCTCTGATTATGGGCTTGTTCTTGCACGCGTACATATTGGGTTAGGAATTTTGTCCCGGGGAACCTATTGCCTGTGCCTTCACCACACTTGGATTTTTCTTTTCTAGTTATTTTTCCTCCCATTTGGGTGTGGTTCTTTTCCTACCAGTTGGATCCTAAGGTATAGATACCTCATTTTCTAGATATGTGCCCTTCTCTAACTTGGGTCTTATGTGAATGTAAACGCATGTCGTGTATCCTTCTGCAATGGTAGAGTCATGGGATTCATCATTTAAACTTCTTGTGACACGTACCACTCTATGCACACATGCTTTCCTAGGTAGACCATCCCTTTAAGCAATTCCCTGTGATCCTGGTCAAGACTACCAAGGTCCAACTTAAACTTCTTGGACTCCTTGAACTTATTTACTCCCACTTGGAAGTATTGAGCTATGAAGGAAAAGGGGAGCTTGCACCATGGGCTCCATGTTTCATCTATCAATTTGAATCTGCCCAGGCAAAAATGCTGGTACATAGAAAATTTTCTTCTCCCTAGTGGCCACTGGTAGTTGTTTGGGAATTCTCCATTCTACCCCGAATGCATTCCTTAGGCGTGTGTACCATTTTTTTCAAATGTGCCTTGTGCACTTTGTCATATAGTCACACAGAGTTATTTCTCAAACCTTTTGGAAGGTGATGGGTCTTCACCAGGATACTCCCATACAAAACTTATTTGATGCATCTAGTATCCCGATCTCTGAAAACACAATGGTTAGCAACACATTTCCAAAAAGGATCCTGTCACCTTCCTTCACATAGTTGATAATCTCATCCGTGATGAATGCAGACATGTTGTAGATGGTGCCCTCTGAAATCTTCCTACAAATATTCAACCATGGTTTATTAACTTGGGTCCATCTCTCCTGGAAATTTTATTTTGATACCAAGTGTGCACACATCCATCTTCATTACTGGATCCTTAATGTCTGACATCATAATACCTTGACCCCTTCTTGCATGCAAAAGTGGTGATAGTTTCCTTAATCACTTCTTTGTCATTCAAATCATCCTCCAAACCATCTCCTTCATAGATGAGGCCTGTGAAATGTGAAATGAGCTAAGGAGTTATGCGCATCTTGCACCTGTGAAGTGGAAATAGTCCTCATGTACACGTGACATCAGCCATTGATATAGTCACTCAGGTTTCCCGAAGTAGGGAAACTCAAAGAGTTGTAATAACCCTTCGCCTTCTCCAATTTGACCTTCACATCATCATTATAAATGGGAAAACCCTTTGTGTCCTCTTGTTTGTTAGGTGCACTAACTCCAATGCCAACTCCTTCTTGATTGTGCTTTTCCGATGATTATAATCATTTACAGACATATTCCTAAGATGGGACTCCCACTCCTTCCCCAACAACACTCCATCTGGGTACTGCATTTCTACATACCACTCTTCATTTGTGCTTGCTTCAATTTCTTATTGTTTTCCCTTGCCCTTTCCCTTTCCCTTCTTGGGTGTACTAACTAGTTTCTTGGTGCCATTATCTAGGTCTTCCTCCCACTTCAATCACTTTGTGTTACTTTGTTCCTCTGCTCTCTCCAACCTTAGATCTCAAACTTGTGAAGAAAATTTCTTAAACCCATGCCCTAGTTCTTCAAACCCTAACTGGGATACTCCTTTAACAAGATGGCCCTTCTCTCAACTTCTCCTACACTCGTGAAATCCCTTCCTCCTGGTTCACAAAATCTAAACTAGTTACCCATGCTTCAATCTCTCCAAATTTTTCTTCACACGGATCATTTTTTTGGAAGCCCTAGTTTGCAAAGGTGCAAAAAGTGCTTCATTCTCCTTATACACAAAGTGAAAAATGAAGTGTCCCGACCCCTTTATTTATAGTTTTTCCCTTTTTAAGCATTAAGTGCTACTTTACCTACCACCATAATTTTTACATTTAATGCGGCTTTTCAAACAAAGCCTGTCTTAAGCACTTTCCCTCATGCACCCAACCTATGTGAAAATCCTCCAACCTTTTGGTGTGCAACCAATCCAACATGATAGGAGACTCTTGTGCATGTAACCAACCAACCAAAGGCACTTCTTCTGTCTTAATTTTTTCTCTCCCTACCTCGTGTTGCTTAATGTGCTTTCTCCTCCTTTGTATGTGGGATCTGAAAGTAGCTTTATCTTGGCACTAACCATCCTTTTTCCATCTTTTCTCTCCATACACCTCTTTCAACCAGGCCATTCAACTGGGATTTTTAACACAAACTTCCTTGGCACTTTAACCATGTGCTCCTTCACATTACTCCACCCCACACTAAAATGATGTGTCCTCTCTCTGCACATCAAAATTCTCAAAAAGTAGTAATAAGGTTACCATCACCCAAGGCGTAAAACAAAACAACAACGTGAAAGGGAAACACAAGAAAAGAAATGCATAAAGGAAAATTCTAAACTAACTAGAAAAACTACCTTATTTACAAACACCAAGAAGACTTATTTATAGTAGGGCTTCATCCTACTCACATTGAAGTGTCCAAGAAAATTCATTTCATCTAGCACTTGTAACTGGGACATGCCTAAATCAAGGATGTACGAGATTGTGTAAGGACCCAACCAATGGACTTTCAACTTCCCAGGATGGCACAAAAACTTAGAATCATATAGTAAAACCATCTTCCAAACCTCAAACTTCTTGTTTCTAATGTGGTGATCATGCCATATGCCTTTTGCTTTGCTTTCTCTATTTTTGGCTCCACCTGGCGAGTGATCATCTCTCATCCAACTTCATTAACTCATCAATTATTTCTTTCGATTTTCATCAGCCAACCCTCCTACGCATGCTATTCATAGAGAAGGTAACATGAATTCAACTGGAAGAACAACCTCCACCAAACACCAACTGAAATGGTGTGGCTTTGTTCAACCTTTTATACGTTGTCCTGTAAGCCCTAAATACTTGTTGATACTTTGTCATCCCAATCTTGTCTTTCGACATCAAAATTTTGTTAGGGTATGACTCAATATTTTGTTGAATGCCTCCATGTTCCATTTTCTTATGGGTGATAGGGTGTAGTCTTGTGATGAGCCACCATGAATTCTGCTAATAGGATCCTCATGGTCTCATTCAAGAAATGTGTACCCCTATCACTGGTTAAACTCAACGGACATCCATACCTCATGATAATGTTTTCCCATAAAACCTTGCCACCGTGCTGCTTGTGTAATCTTTAGTTGGGGCTACCTCTACCCACCTTGTCAAATAATCTATGTAAGTGATGACATAGCGTGACCTAGTCCTACGTGTCACTAGTGCAATAGGGCCTACAAAGTCTATTGCCCACTTTTCAAAAGGCTTCTGCTAGGGATAGGGCACAAAGGCATTTCATCTCTCTTTCCTAGCTTTCTAATGCACTAACAATGGTCACATGCTTTACAATAGTCTTTACAATCCTTGTATAGGGTTTCCCACCACAAACCCACCATTAATATCTTACGCATGGTGGCATCACCTACATAATGCCCACCCACACTTCCTCCATGTGCTTCCTCCATGATGGTGAGGTGCTCATGCTCTAATACACACCTATGCATCACCTCATCATGTCCCAAATTGTATAAGTCTCCACTTGATCACATGTAGGGCACGGCGTGGCTAACTACTTCTTCTCTAATGCCTTCATTCCTTCTAGGTTCCACACCTTCCTTTAAAAATACCACAATCTCCTCCAAATCTGAGGGCACATGCGCCGTAACCTAAATAGTTGCACGTCTTGCATTTGTCTCCTCAATACTCTGCATGTCCTCCCCTGAATCAATTCTTGATAGATGATCAAGCCCACAATTACTTTTCCTCAAGCTTCACTACTACGGTGAACTCAAATTTTTGAAATAACAACACCCACCGACATATGTGCCCTTGCAGAATGGGCTTGTTCACCAAATACTATAATGCCATGTGGTCAGTGTAAAATACAAAGGGTGTTGCAGACAGATACTGTCTAAACTTGAAAAGTGCATAGATCATTGACAATGCCTCACACTCAGTCATGGTGTAATTCTTCTATATCGGTGTCAACTTCCTACTTGCAAAACATAGAGGATGATCAATAATTCCTTCACCTAGATGTGCAAGCACTACTCCAATGGTAGTTCTGAGGCATCTACATGGACATGGAAGGGCTTGTCCCAAGAGGGAAAATGTAATATAGGCACGGTGACAAGCCTATCCTTTAATGTATCAAATGCCCTCTACTTGCCTCTCCCCAATGGAAGGCACTTTTATGTCTGAATAGCTCTTCTAAAGGTGCGGTGATCTTGGCATACCCTTTGATGAATTTCCTATAATAACCCTATATGCCCAAGGAATCTACACACTGCTCTGGCTAGTAGGCTCCCCTAACCCCACAATAATTACAACATTAGTAGGATCTACCAACAAGCCCTCCTTACATATGATATGCCCCAATAAAGTCCCAAAGGGTGTAGTAAATACACACTTCTTAATGTTGAGGGATATCCTCAACTACCTACACCTCTCAAACATTAACCTCAAATTGTCACAATGGTCTTTGACTAGACCATACACTATCCAATCATCCAAATAGACCTAAGAAACTTATGGATGAAGTCCTAGAACACTTGCACCACTATGCACAAAAAAACAACATACATTCTTCAACCCAAAGGGCATGACCATGTATGAAAAACTTCCCCACTCAGTGGTGAAAGTTGTCTTCTCCTGGTCTTCCTTTGCAATCTGGACTTGGTGGTACCCCAAAAATCCATCCGTAAAGGAATAGATTTCATGCCCAGTGACTCCTTCCAAAATTTCTTCAATGAAGGGGGTTGGAAAAGGATCGATGACACAAACTACATTCAACTCCCTATAATCCATGCAAATCCTAATCCACCCATCCTTCTTGATGTTGATTACCATCGACTTATCCATTCTAATTCTTCCACTACTTCAATGATCCCAAAAGCTATCATTTTATCTATCTCCTCCTTAACCTTTACATGTAAATTGGGATTCATCCGGTAGGGCCTCTTCCTAACCGGGCACGTGCACCATCCTTCAACTTTATCTTCATCTCCCCTAAGGAATGGTGAATGCCTTTGAGCTCATGGTACCCACGTGGGAATAAATCCTCAAATTCATGCAACAGATCAATGATCTTAGAGACTTCCTTCTCCGACCAGTAATCTCCAATAATAGCTTCCTTAGGTTCTTCTCCTAACCGATGTTAACCTTCTTTGTCTTTAAGGGCTCATGGTAGGCGCACGTGAGTATCAACACTTTTCCACTACCTCACGCATCCCTATAGAATGGCTAACATCCAAAATTTCTACTTCCTCCCCATCAATCACATACACCAACTTCCCTTTCTCCTTTTCCAAACATGCACACTCAATCTGTAACTCTTATGTTTCCTCTATCTCCTCTTCAAAGCACACCTCCAAACCTAGTCCACCTAGTAATTCCAATAGCCTATCTTCCACCATGGAACTATCCCCCATGGTAAGGCACTTGATACCCTACAAGGCCTTATCAAATGATGGCTTGGTACTCCGATACTCAAAGGTTTGAATGAGGTCAGCCGCGAGCTCTTGCCAATTCCCTATCTAGTGGCGTGTCTCTAAATGAATGTACCATGTGCATGCGCAACCCTGTAGTGTAGAATACAACTTGTGCACCCAGAGGGATGGTGGAAAAGCTTCTACACCTTCTCTCTAGATCCTTTCACACTCCTAGATATGGAAAGAGGTGGGCTCCTTCCCATGGTAGTCCTTGATGGCGGTGGGCACATTGCTTCTAGAATCTAATAGAGAGAGCAATTCTTACCTCGTGCCATTCCAAAAGGCTCTCCTGATGGGTAGCCCACCACCATGTGTTGTGCCGAGAGGACATAACTTAGCATCCCTCTCCATTCCTTCTCCTCCTTCCACTGAGCTTCCATCTCCTACAGAAAGATCTCAGGGAAGGCTCCTCCTAAATACTTAGGCAGCTCCTTTCCTCCTCGGTGCTTAAGACTATGTGCCTTTTTCACCTTGGTCACCACCCTCTCAACTATCATCCCTCATCAATTCATAAGTTCCATATGCCCAATTGTCACATGCTATATTGGTGGTATCACTTACTGACTGAGCATCCTCAAACTGGATAACTCCATCGGTAGGATGTATTATCTCTGGGTCCCTGATTGAGCACACATATATCCTATCCAGAACTTCTTCCCCCAAAGGTTCAATATAGGGTGTCAACTTCCCATCAACCAGGGGTATAATGACCCATTCCTCCTTATTTTCAAAGCTGATGTACCCTTTGTTGAACCAAAGGTCTGCATTGTTCTTGTAACACCATGGGCACCCAAGTAGTGCTGGGAAATTATCTGTCTTAGTGAGCGCCAAGACTTCAAAGTCCCCAATAAACTTAGCTCCTTGATAGTGATAGTTTCATCCTTTAAGACATCGATGGGCATCACCTTATTCTTGTTTTCCATATACAACACATTCAAGATGGCTGTAATGTAGGTCTTCCCATCTGATGCCATGCATCCAAAGTTAGAACATTAACCTCTGCACCAATGTCAATGAGGATATTACTAAGGAGCCATCCATCTACAATTGCATTCAATGTGATCTCCTTTTCATAGTCAAGGCTGTGAGGGGGAAGGTTTGCATGCAAGACCTACCTCTTGCACTCTCCTTTGGCACATGGTACCTTCTCTCTCAACCATGATCCTAGCAAGGGAATGATATTCTCTTGCCTTAGCATTTTACACACCTCCTTGACCTCATCCAGGTCATCCTTTGGTGCCTCGACTCTCCTTCCTTGTTCCTCCCTCCTGGACTACTCCTTTAGACACTAGATCTCCCCTTGTAAACTCTGAATGACATCCATGGTGTCTTGATATACCTCCTTTTGATGCGCAGGGTCTAGGTACTTTCCATGAACTACTTCCTCCCTTGAAACCAGGTTCTTCTACCTTGGTATCTCTTTTACACACATGACTTCTACCCTTGTTATTACCAAGACAAGCTCCAAAGCTACATCCCATGTGTTACCAGGCATCCATTGTGTGTCTACCTTCTTAATGTTGACCATTGTAGTACCCTTGTCTTTTCGGTGCTTATTGATTCATGTGCTCAAACAATTCCAGGAACTCCTCATACTTATGCTTCTTTCCGCACCATGAGCACTGCAACAGGTCTAGGCACTCTTGTTTGTAATGTTCCATAGATCCAAAATTGAAATAGGTTCCATGCGGAAACTCATTCCTTCCTCCGCTATGGTTACCACGACCATGAAATCCTCCTCGAAAACCCCTTCCACGTGCCTCCTCCATCCATCTGCTCCTCCTCATAATAACGTTATCATCACCTTTGGAACTACTGGCAATGCTGGTTTGGCACACCCCATGATCAATGGCCTCATGGATCTTGATCAATGAGCCTACGGTCCTTAGTATCATGGGTTGTAGAGGTGTAGATCTTATAGTAACAAGACACATTCTTCCGGATTACACTGTAGTAAGGGGCATCTACTTGCATCATGGTCCCCATCACAAATTTCACAGTCTACTACCACGATGCGTATTGTCCTCCATGGGAAATTATCCTTGACATGCCCCTCTACTTCACAATCTTTACACCATAAACCACTATGAGTCTCATGGGCTGAGTTCATAGAAAATTTTCTAGCTGCTTAGCCATAGCAGCAATTCGAGCCTCCAAGAATGGGCTAACACTAGTATCAACACTACCAATAGCCTTCGGCACACACAGAGAAGCTTCCAATGCCTCGCGTGGTCATAAAAGTTTTATGAGATAAGGCCCTTCTAAAGGGTGTGATCAATCCTCCAACAAACCACTAAGCATGTTGTGAAGGGTGAATATCATATGACAACTTAGACAAGAGAGTTTTAAAGCACACATCATACTCCCACACACTCTCTATCATTCCTTGTTGAATCTCCTTCAAAGTGTTGATGCTCTTCTGTTCAAACTCAGGAATGTGGAATTCTACCAAGAATGTGTTCTTTAAAGTAGTATAGTCCACCACTATTTGATGAGGGTCATATTTCCTATACCAGCTATGTGCATGCCCTTACAACATGGTTACAAACTAGCTAGCCTTCCACTCTGGGGTTGTGATACCCTTTGCGTGCCATAGCATTTCACACTTGTGAACATGTTCCACAACATCCTCAATACCTCTGTAATTGGGAAAATGTAGAGACATTTCAAAGAAAACTTGGGGGGGTGGTTGGGGCTCGAATCCTCCTAAGCCAGAGCCTTGGTTTCCACTTGTGTTTCCTCCGCCACCTGATCCACCAAGTCCACCAAGTCTTGAACCACTAGACCCACTAACTCCTATCCCTCCTAAACCACTAGATCCACTAGGTCCACTAGGTCCTATTCCTCCTGACCCCCCAGATCCACTAGATCCCGTAGTGGTCGTGCCAAGGGTCCCCACAGTTCCAAACTTAATTCATCATGGTCTGCCATGCCCCACTACCATGATATACCCCACCACTCCCAGACATGTGAGACCAAAAGCTTGCATGTCTATACCTTGCCCAAAAATTCCTCCAAACACTGTGTTGGTGTTTGCAGCCATAGAAGGCCCAAACAAGAAATTATATCTCTTGGGTGTAGACCGATCACTTCCAATGTAACCAATTGACTAGCAATATTTTCCCCTTGATCTAGAAAACCAAGCGCTAGGGTCCGGTCACTAGGTGGGCTCATATGCATGCCAATGGTTCTTCTCTCTCCATGTGATGAAATCTCATCAGAAGCCGAAGGGGTCTCTCTTATGCGCTTGCCAAGATGGGGTCACACACACTACTCAGTTCCACATCCTCTGCGTGAACCTCAAATCCTTCCCACAACGTCTTCCACCATACATCCATCACACATGTAACCTCACGTTGTCTAGAAATCTCCCTTTCACATGCTTCACCATACTTGAGTCGTCTCTCCTCCCTTTCTTTCTCCATCACAACATTTTCCATCTTCCTCCACCCTAGCTTCCTCACCTAACACTCAAAATGGTTTAGCCGGCCATTAGGAATGCCTCTAAACTCATGGTAACCATCAAGATCTTCATAGCCAGAGGGAAAACAAGTAGAAATGATCCTTCTGGCTCCCAAAAACTCAAACTCAGTAACCTCTAGACAAGAGTATGTGGAAATGGCATACTCTAGGGTGTAGCTAGCCAATACTCCTTCCACCAATGATCCACAACACGGGTCCATGTCAGATCTACATCCTCCAGTACCTCTCGGTATTCTTCTTGGGTCCACACGCATGATCCATAATGCCAACTTGATCTAGATGCATAGGCTGAGAGCCACTCATACAGTTCCACTTGAGGAAGCAAGAAAAAAAAATTTTCATATAGATCATGGTAGAGATTCTCTTCTACCCATATATGTGCATCAAACTTAGGTCCAGTGTTGAATCTCTAAGAAAATTCATCCTCTATGCTCTTGAACCATGATTCAACACTTTCCAATGTTATCCACTCTATCATTACTTACTACACAGATCATGATGTATGTCATTTCCCACTACAACTTCGAAAAGAGGTCCTAGCAAATGGAACCAAGATGTAGTCATTTTTACCCCTATCACAAAAGAAAGGAACCCCATGTGCACCGACCTATCACCAAATGGATGTTGGTGCTCACCCGAGGCACGCGCGGGTACCGAGTCTCTCTTTTATGTGAGTTTAATGGGAAACATCATCTATGATCTGTTTAGAAGATTTCAAAAGGATTTAAGACATACAAGAACCATAGAGCTCAGAACGGCCTCTAGATCCTTGCAGTCATTCCCGATAGAGTACTTAATAGATTATATAACTTGTACCATAACAAAAGAAGTATACAAGCATCCATACTTAGCATAAACATAAATGAAAGAGAACTTATGAAAAATATGTATGCATCAAAATCATTGATATTCATATATTCATATATATAAACTGGTAACCTCATTACATCCATGGAGCCATTTACAGAATGTCATAGAGAAGCAGACCGTAGTCATGCATTACAACTAGACTAATGTAACTATGCTACCAAAAAAAAAAATTTACAATCCCTTTGCCCAATACATCCTTTCCCAAATGCAATTACCCATTAACAGAGTTCTTGCAGTATTTCTGACAGAGCTCCACCCACTCTCTAGTTCTCTCTTTGTTTACTCTACAGGCACTTGTATTTATAGCCTAACTGGGCTACCAACTCATCCTCCAACACCCTCAGATCTGATGCCAAGTGTCTGAATGTGGTCCTCCATGCAATGAGCATGCTCCTCCAGGCATGAGCTTTCCACTTTATACCATGATGTGCTTCTAGAATATTCTACACAGTAAGCATGCTCCTTCTGGGCCAACCTGTGCAGGGTTGGCACTTTATCCATCCAACATGCATAGTCAGGTCATGCTTTTCACGTGTTCTACCCCGAACGCCCAATTTGACTAAGTCCCAAACCCTTGGTTTTGTCCACGCATGTTGTGCATGCCATGGGATTCCTTAAACCTCTCTTAAACCCTTCTCTCTGTGCTTTGTCCTTGCACACCTTTCCTTAACTAGGACCCTTGCACGCCTACATGCCTTTTGTACTTAGTCAATATTCTAGGGGCCCAACACTACGAAAAGCTCCACCTCAGAAATCTGAAACCTAGATTTTGGACTCCTTCCTTTCCCAAAATCTCTGCAACTTGCTCGCTTGCTTTAACCTTTTTGACCAACTCCGAAATGCAAGCTCTATTGATGGATCAACTCCTTTTTTTCACTTCGTGCAAGTTCCTATTTGTCCAATTTTTCCTAAGGGGAAACATTTGATAACAATATCAATATAAAATGTCTCTCTAATAATCCACACAAATCATACTATGAATCAAAATCCATCAATAGTCAAAGTATCTCTATTGTCTAACATTATGCTAAGCCAAAATGATATAATAATCTCCATGTATATAGTCAACAATAATTGAAATCAAAATATAAGAATGTCGAAGGGAAGTGGGCACTACATCACCCTCCCCTTAGACTCAACTTTCTCCTAGAAGTTGTTGGAATAGGTGTGGAAACTGGACTCATAAAAGTAACATCCTCCCATGTAGCAGCAGTCTCATCATACTTGTACCACTAGACTTGAACCTGGTCAATCTTTTAGCCTTGAAGGCCCAGGGTCCTGCTCAAAATATGGATGGGCTCCACCATTACCTACCCATGATCTTGCACTGTAATGAATGAGGTCCAATATAATAAATGAGAAGGATCTGCAATATACCTCCTAAGTACAAAAACATGAAATACATCGTGAATGTGAGACAAGCTAGGTGCCAATGCTAGATGATAGGCTAAAGGACCGATACACTCCAAGATCTCAAAGGGACCCACAAATTTAGGAGCAAGATTAGAGCCTTTTCTAAATGGATAGGGCTCTTATGCATCCTAACATGAAGAAACACCTTCATGCCCACCTTAAAACTATGATCTATCCTATGTTGATCTGCATAATTCTTTTGTTTGTCTTGCACCTCCTATAATCTCATCCTGATCATAACAACCTATGTTGCTCCATATCATGTAGTAAATCCGGCCCAAGAGAAACCATGTCCTCCAACATGTCCCAACTCATCGATGTCCTACACTCTCTTCCATATAGTGCCTAAAAGGAGCCATGCCTATCGAACTCTAAAACTATTATTGAAGGAAAACTCCACCAAATACAAATACTCCTCCCACCTTGACTGATGGTCCATGACATAAATCCTAAGCATTTCCTCCAAGATATGATTCACCCACTCAGTCTTTCCATCTCTCTGAAGGTGATAAGTTGTACTAAATTTGATTTTCATCCCGAGATCATCATACTGCATCATAGTCCAGAAGTGCGAAGTCTACAAGGGATCACGGTCCTAAATGATCTTCCACAGAATCTCGTGTAATCTAACAATCTCATCAAGGTATACTCATGCCATTGCACTAGTTTGTGTAGGTGGTCTTCACCAAAGAAAAGTGGTCCACTTTCATCAATTTATCCAATGCATGACCATGATGGCATGGTGGTGGTATCTCAACATCAGTAACCCAACTATGAAATCCATGGAAATGGTGTCCCATTTCCACTCTAGTATAGCATGAGGAAAGAGAAGACCAAGTGGATGTTGATGCTCGCCTTTACCTTATGACACTCTAAATAGCATGACACAAACTAAGCTACATCTGTATGTATTCCCTCCAATGGTATAACTATCTCAAGGTGGCGTGCATCTTCTTCACCCCAGGATGGGCTGAATAAGGTGCACGATGAGCCTTTGTCAAAATATCCTTCCTCAAACCTCCATCTCTAGGAACATATATCTGACCCCTTTTCCTGAGAAGGCCATCTTTATCTAATGAAAATCCATCAAATCTCCCCTCAAGGGGCCTCTGAGACTTAATCTCTATCTGACTGCAAGGTAGAAGCTGTCATGAGGAAGCTACTTTAAAATCCTACTCCGTAAACCTATACCCACTGAAGTAGCCATCACCACATGTCTCCACCTACTCAGGGCATCAACAACCATGTTCTCATTCCCCTTCACATTCTCTATCTCCATTTCATACTCACAAAGAAACTCCATCCAACGTCACTAACGAGCGTTGAGACTGGGATGCATGAAGAGGTGGTGAAGACTCAAGTGATCATTCCTTAGTGTAAATCTCCGGCCAAGAAGTAAATGTCTCCACCGCACCAAGGAATACACAACTACTACAAGCTTAAGTTCATGAGTTGGATAATTGAGCTCATAATCCTTGAGTTTACGAGACTAAAAACAACTAGGCCCTCTTACATCAACACACCTCCTAATCTTGCCAAAGAAGCATTTGTGCAAATGAAGAACTCACCCTTAGGGTATGGTACTACAAGAATAGGAATTTTCATGAGGCATTCCTTCAGTGTCTGAAGGCCTTCTCACATCTATCTACCATACAAACTTCTTCCCTTTCCACTAAAGGGAAGTGATGGGGTGTGAAACCCAAGACAATTCTTGTATAAATCTCTTGTAGTATCCTATCAAATCCATGAAATTACGCACCTTGGTTACATTAGTGGATGTTGGCCAATCCATAATGGCTCTAATCTTGGAAGGATCAATTGTGATACCTTCCCTAAAAATTATGTGACCCAAATACTACACCTCATACTAAAAGAATGCACACTTTTCCAGGTTCCCATAAAGCTACTACTCACAAAGACACTGTAGAACTTGACAAGGTGCTTCTCATGCTCCTCATGCATACATGAGTATATCAAAATTTCATCAAGAAGGATGGGCATGAAGTGATCCAAAAACATTCTGAAAACCCCATTCATCAAGCTCATGAACATTGTGGGAGTGTTCGTCAAACCAAAGGGCACAACATGAACTCATAGTGCCCATATCTCATGTGGAAAGCTAACTTGTGGATATCTACCTCTGTAATCCTCAACTAATGGTATCTAGACTTAAGATCAATCTTAGAAAATATTGTGGCCCCCTTCATCTGATCAAACAAATCATCAATGCGAGGAAGGGGGTAATGATTCTTGATCGTTACTTTATTCATTATTTGTAGTCCACACACAACCGTAAGGATCCATCCTTCTTCTTAACAAAAATCACTGGTGCACCCCAAGGGGATACACTAGGATAGATTAGGCCTTTCTCAAGAAGGCTCTCAAGCTGCAACTTGAGCTTAGAAAGCTCAGAAATGTGGTCAACCTATAAGGAGCGCATGTGAGATAGGTTATGTTCCCTGAACCAAGTCAATGTGGAAGTCTATCTCACGTGGGGGAGGCATCCCTAATAGCTCACTAGGAAACACATAGAAAACTCCTACAAGATGGGGTGATCATCAAGCGAAGGTCCACTAGCCCCATCCTATGACCTATCACTAATAGTAATAGCATAAAACTAACACCCACATCATGCACACCGCTTAAGATGCATAGTGAAATAGTGTGGATAGAAATGGGTCTCCTAACTCCAGCTATCACTAAATCAACTCCCAAATCATTTGTACATGATATAGTCTTATGGTAACAATCCACTCTGGCTATGTGTGTAGATAACCAATCCATGCCCAAGATGACTCCATACAACCCAACGAAGGATATGAAGATATGAGGTAGTGGTGAAGGGTCCCAAATCCAATACACACTTCTTAACTAAGGAGTCTACAAATATATTATCTCTAGAAGCCATCTCGACATCCCAACTAAGGCCCTACTTAATCGCCACTATCCTGCAATGCTCTACTAAAGATGGTGTAATAAATGAATCAGACAAACCAAAATCAAACAAAGATAGTGGTAGGAATACCACCAATGCTACCTATAGTCTCTATCACAATGCTTTTGATGCTCATCCTAGAGGTTCTCAACCACTGCATAGATCTGATGGATAGGTCCCATGTCACCACTATAGGATTTGAAATTTGTGCCTTACCCTTGTTACTAGGGTTATGTGGGCACTCTCTCCAATGATGTCCAATAATGCCAGATCCATAAAAACTTCTTGGTCCTCTCCAATGAGATGCGGCTCCAGCTGGTACTCTATAGGTCTATGTTATGGATCTTGATGATCCATCTATGGACTGTTGAGGTTGCTGCTGACAAGCTCCTACTGACTGAGCTCTCGGTGTAACTTGTGTCCTAATGGGACCCCTAGGGGAGGCCCCATACTTCATCCCCTCTAAATGTCAAATCTTTGTGGAGGCTTGAATGGTGGGAAAGTCTTTGCTTCAAGGTGGCTGGTGTGGTGGACTGAATGAAGACTGTGTAGAACCATGTCTTTCATGAGGAGGAGGAGCTTACCACCTCGACATGTTATCCTGCATCTACTGGATGTGGCTCCACACTTTATCCCTAGCCTATTGATTCTTTCCCCGAGTCTCCTCTTCAATGTAGGCCTTCTCAACGACCCTTTTTAAGGTCTACGGGTAATGAATGCACACCGCACCTCCTAAATCAAATTTAGGCCCCTGATGAACCTATGAATCCTGACCTGTGCATCCTACATATAGTCGACATACTAAAGTAAATCCATAAATCAACTCTCATACTCAGCTATAGTCATGGATGCCTAATGTTGGTCATGGAACTCATCTATTCTCTATTGAATAAACCTCCTGGATAAGTACCTTCTGCTAAACATCTCCTCAAAGAGCTCTCCTAGGTAAATGTCTCTGAGTCTACATGGAGATTTTTCTCATCATTCCTCCACAAGACACTGCTCCATCCCTCAGAAGATGGATTGCAATATGAGCTTTCGTGTTGCTAGTACATGGACAAATCTTGAAGCACCCACTCAAGCTCACTAATAGAGACTCTACCTAAAAACCACCTGTATCTCCCAAATAATGAGATGAGCGTAGCTTTAGGATCTCTTTGATATGATCTGTAGTTGATGAATGTCAACCCCTAGGTCTTTCTACATTCTCTTCCCTCAGTCTAGGGCTCCAAGATCTATCTCTGTGTCCTGAAATCCTATCTCCATGTCCCCTCTAGGTGAATCTAATCTAGCTAACTCCACATAGAGTTCTCTTCCCTATGCTCATCTTTGTGTCAAGGAGATACACAAGCCTCAACTGATGCCTCTCTATCTTTTCTAGCAAGTCATCCTCCTAAGGATCCTTCGTATAATGACATTGACGTCCTGAAGTGTCTATAATATCTGAGGTAAAATGGCCAACACAACCTAATCTGAGGTGGTAAGTCTAGGTCTATGTGTAAGAACCCTCATCTAGTCTGCACCTCCTACATAGACCAAGGTAGAGTTAGTTCATCATTCTAGGTTTTGTTTTAGTTTTAAGTTTGCTACATTATACAAATATCATACAATTTTGTTTTCTAGGTTTCAAGTTGCGTTAGGTTAGATGTTCATGTCTCATGTTTTCAAGTGTGCCCAAGGGTCCAAAATTTGAACCCATGGCTCTGATACCAAGTGTAACACCCACTAAATTACCACATGAAACCCAAGAACAAACTAGGTCATACTAGAAAAATTATGGAATAATTTTTTTGTGTTAAACACACTCGCGAAACAAGGTTAACATTTACGGTCACACTTTCTAGTATTAAATTTTTATTAAATCAATCTTATTAATTTCCCCTTAGATTCCCTTTATTTAAAATAATAAAACTCTCAATACCTTTTAATAAAATTAGTTATTCTAAGGCAAGATTTAGGTTTCCCTATATCTTGTTTTAACACAATTTAATTTCCACCATAGTTAAACTTGCACAAATTAATCCCAAGGGTAATTGTGGCCTATTTAATTAAATAATAAGGTTCTATTATATCCACAAGGGGTTCAAAGTTTACATTAATTTAAAAGGTTTCAATTAATTAATTTGGGGTTAGAAAATTAATAACACCCAACCGTTTTACACTTACTTAAGTGACCCCAAAATAATGTCTACCCATGCAAATAAAATTTGAATTTCTCTCACCCACTCCCCACCTAATTTGTAGGGATGAATCTCATCCATTGGATGGATTCATTTGTACATTAGATCTAGGATTCAACTAACCCTAAGCATGCATATGAAAAGATCTTTTCCCTTTATTTTGACTTATTGTTTCTTCTTTTTGTTTTGCAGATTTGTGGAGAGGGAGGAGGAAGCCATGAGAGGAAACCTCAAGCTCTTGGAAGGATGCACATGCTTCATTTATTTTATTGTTTTATTTACACCCTTACCTAGGGTTTCAATGTATTTATTTATTTTGTTCATCTCATTATTTTAGTATTTTCCCAAATGGGCATATGGGTTTTGCCCCATTTTAGAGGAAATATGTTAAAAATGGATATGTATTTACTTGGGTAGTAAAATATATACATACATACATATATATATATATATATACATACATACATATATATATATATATATATATATATATATATATATACATGTGTGTGTATACATATATATATATATATATATATATATATATATATACACACACACACACACACACACACATATATACACTATATGTATATATATATATATATATATATATATATATATATATATGTATACATACATATGTATATATATATATATATATATATTTATTTTATTTTATAATTTTAGAGTGTAAGGTTGTATTTAAATAGTATTAAATAATAATAAATGCTACAAATATATATCTATATATATTAAAATTTTACTGGGGGTCGGCCAGGGTTCAATTGTATTATAGGGTATATTTCTCATGGATTAAATGTAAAATTAATTGCTTATTTAGTGTTTCGTAAGTAAAAAATGGGGTTGGGGGAGGGTCACTGACCCCCCCCATCCCATTTGTTAATGGGTGGAGGGTGGGTCCGACCCTCCCTCAAATCCTTTCCCCACAATTCAATAAACAAGTTGCGGACAAAGGAAATACGATTGCTAGGTTTTCTTTTTATTAACATTTTTTTATATTTAATATACATTTTACATACATAATACATTTATATATATATATATATATATATATATATATATATATATATATATATTATATATATATATATATATATATATATATATATATATATATATATTATATATAATTTAAGTATATATAATTATATTAATAATATCGATAGTATTATTAATATAATTTAATAATATTTTAATATTGATACTATTATAATTAAGTAATAATATTCATAGTATTAATAGTATTAACCAAACTTAGTCTAAATTTAAAATTCCTTTTAAAATTTGGTATAAATATATATAGGATGTAAAAGAAATAATTTTTTCCTTCCCTTTTATTTTTATTATTTTATTTAGTAATTGATACTTGCATAACTTATAGTAACTTTAATACTAATATTTCACAATCAATTTTAGACTAGGGTCTAGTAGTAACCAAGCAATTTTTTTACTCCGCTAGATTTAAAAATAAATATGGTACATTTTTTGGAAAACCAACTAATCAAGAAATTTTGAAAACTTTTCCATAGCCACATTTGAGTTCTAAGCTCTTCTTAATCGAAGAATAAACAAATAAAATCTACTAGCCATCAAATGTAAGCATATCAATAAGAATGAATCTTTTCTTTTGCAAAAACAAGTTTATAATCATTCCCACGAAAATTATACAAGATTTCTCATAGTTTTAAAATAAGAACTACACACCCATGTGAGATAATAATCAACTAAAATGTGAACAAGTTGTTTCCTTTTCAACTTCATTTCCATTTTATCAAACTTGTTTCACTAAAAATTTCTTTCTTTCCCACATGCATTACAATCTTAATAACCAATAATCAATGCAACTTTTCTTTCAAAAACAATACAATAAATCTTCCACTTGAAGTGGGAATTTTACAAAAAGGTAGCTACAATGAAGGATTGTTTAGTCTTCTACAAGTGCTCCAAGTATCAAATCTCCAACAAGGCTCCATATTTTCTTCACTTGATCACAACAAAAAAAATGGGGAGAGGCAACACTCTCCACCCAACCAAAACTCCAATGAGAAGAAGAAGAAATTCTCCTCATTGGCCCCGAGCCCCAACCACAAAGAAATAAGGGATGGATCCAACACATGGCAACTCTACAATGCTTCCACAACACAACAAAATTTTTCACAACCATTTCAAGCACATTCAACACAAGAAAAAGAACACAATAATACAACTTTACAAAATACACAAGGCTTGAATGCAAGCCAATGGAGCAAGGATCTATGGGGAGATTACTTATGCCTCCCACTGGGATTAGGGGCCCACCTAAAAACCCTCCAATAAACAACTCAAAAACCCCTACACAATTCTTATGCCTCTCGTCAAGAATCCTCTTATGCCTCTCACATTCACTTATGCCTCCGTACAATCTCTTATGTCTCCCTCATAAAACAAAACAAGTAAGAAATGCAAGCATTTTATTGTCTAAGATAGGGCACCCAATCCAAACTCCCTCAAAAACATGAAATAAACTCATATGCCTCCCTACATATAAGATCCCAATAGCCTTCTCCTACACCATACTTAGGCAATCTACCCAAGGACCCAAAAAGCATACCAAAACACTCAATAACATACACATATACATAAGTAAAAGAAAAACAATAAAACAAGGGTATAGCTCCTACCTTTCCATGGTAGAGCTTGATCCAAGAGTCACACACTAAGCTCCTTCAAGCCCAAGCTATCACCAAAAAGCTCCAACAAAATCCACAAGCACTCCAAAATCCTCCAACTCCAAAAATATAAGAGCACCAAAAGAAATGAAGTAATCCCCACACACAAACAAAAGAACTTGAATAAATAGAAAAGGGAGAGAGGAGGGTGAGGTGGATGTATGTAGGATGACACATCACTCATCCTAAACTCCACCTCAATAGTCAAACCTCAACCCCAATGAACAATAAATTAGTGGTTGAGAGGAATGACAAACCTCTTACACACACAATCCCAACCCACACCCCCTAAGGACAAAATTTAAAACCCATGTAAGAAAAGTGCAATGAATGCCACTTTTTGTCTTATAAAACACTTAATGGGGTCTATTTTTGACCCCCAATCCATAGGTAGGGTTTGTATAAGAAATTAAGAGGTGTGGGACAAGCTTAGCTTGTCCCACAAGCCTCCAAAATTGGCCCTTAAGGCCAAATCCGAATTTCCAAGGTAAGATAGAGTGTACAACACTCAAGTTACTTACACTCAACTTAAAAACACATAGACCAAAGCACCAAGTAATCTAATAAATGAATTCTTTTTGTCACATCCATAATTAGTTTAGTAACATGATTAATTTACTAATTTAGACACATAAATAAATTAATGAATAAAAGGAATTACATCACAATTAAATCACATACACCAAAATTAAATAAATAAAGCAAAAGAACAACACACAAACCCTTGGTCACAATTGGAGGTCATCCCCCATGGGGACCCCTAACCACAAATAAAAAAACAAAAACATTCCATAAGTTTCCATGGTCACCATTGTCGTATCCACAGTATTCCGTTGTGGTTGGTCTCCAATTTCCCTTTGATTGTTGTGATATGATTACCTGCAAAAGTCACACAATACCTCCTTCAGCCTCATGGTCAAAACATCCAAGATAAGATATACACATACAAATCAATAATCATCCATATATAAATTGAATCATCATCCAGACCAACAATGCTATTATTTAAAAATTCTAACAACATCTCAATTCTATATTTCATCAATACCAATAAGATCACAAGATTAGTTCAACTACTAAATCCTACTCAATATGACGAAAAATGCCAATGTCGAAATATATAAATATGTCAACAACACATCATCATCAATATAAAATGTCTCTCTAAGAATCCACACAAATCATACTATGAATCAAAATCCATCAATAGTTAAAGTATATCTATCATCTAACATCATGCTAAGCCAAAATGATACAATAATATCCATGTATATAGTCAATAGTAATTGAAATCAAAATATAATAGTGTCGAAGGGATGTGGGCACTACATAAAGTATAAGACTTTCTTCTTAAATTGGCATAGTGGAAATTTTATTTAACTTAAGGGGTTGTTAGTATTTAGAGCTTCGATCCAATTCTTGGAATAGAATTTTCCTTTCTTGATATTGTTAGATATTAGCTTATTGTTGCTTCGTGCAGTCTTATCTTTTGTAGTTCTCACAAATTGACTTAGATTATTAATTGTTGTAGATGGCTTATGCAAGTATATGAGGGATAGACTTGTAGAATATTGCACTAATCTTGGTAGATGAAGTTCTTTTACATGAATGATTTTTATGTTGTACAACTTTTGAGGGGTTATGTGGAAATTTTAGAAGAGGGTCAGTACCTTAATATAATGTATTGTGGAGTAATGTTGTCTTGGCTATTGAAACCTTGGCTTGTTTTTCTATTGTGAAAAAATATAAAATTTGATTTCCACATTGTCATGAGTGATTTAAATGTATTATAGAAATTATAAGAATAGTAGTGTTGCCAGACAAATGTTGTTACTCTCTTGTTCCCTGGTCATGGTTCCATAGAATTTTTTTGTCCTTTGGTTTGTGTGTTGTGTTGAAAAGAATTGATGTAACCATGTATAGTTTTCAAAAGAGAGAAATGGTAAAATTTTCTCTTGGGTTAAATGTTGTGTTGTAAACCCTTCTTGGACATAGTAACAATGAAATTCTAAGCATAGATAAATAGTTAGATTATCCTTATAAAGGTTAATATATATATATATATATTAATGTAGCTATGATCTACTTCATAACATTTCAGTCCTTAAGTGATAAAAAACAAAACTATCCTTTGTAAAGAAAAATATATATACCTTGCTAACCCTAGATAAACTAAGGAACACTATCCTTCTATGCTGAATTCTAAGATGATCTTAAGATGAAATCAATGATTAGATTTTGGAAGATATTATGGTCATAATAAGTAGGAGGAGACTGATTAGCAACCTTTCAATCTATCTCACCCATTGAAAATGTAAATTGTATATTTTTCAATCTCATCAAGAGAAGCCTGAGTGAAATCTTTAATCATTCTAGATAAATTCTTAGCCCAATCAAATCCTGGTTAATAAGTAATGAAATCTTAAAGATGAATCCAATCCATTCTTCTGCCTCTAACTTCTTCCTAAGTGCTTGTATTCTTCTCTTATTTTTTTTGTTAAATGTTTGATCCTCGCACAAGGAGGTTATAGTGCTGATACTAAAACACATTTTTCCTGCAATTGGAGCTTGCACTAGTCACCTTGTGCAATGGAGGTAGGAAACAAGATTTAGTAGCTTGGGTATGTTTATGTAACCTTGAGAGAATTGGAAAATGTTCTTTAATCAAATGAAGTAAGCAAGTTATTGACATATAATTGATTATCCTCTTTCAAAAAACTTGGTCTTAAGCTAATTAGTCAATAGTATAAAAGAAAGAAGTTCACCTTTGTAAAAAGAACTGTGTGAATCAAAAATGAATCATCTAGATCGTAAAGTCAAGTTTGAATGATGTTTTTAATAAATACATAACCTTAAAGGATTTTACACCGTGGGATGCCCTTAACTGTAATTATGTATTGTGGTTGGACTTTTTCGTTGTGCCTTGTCGAAGAGAAAATTGAATTATTCATGTTGGGTGTTATATGTGCCTTGTTGCAGTCTATTTTGGTCATTTGTGTTGACATGTTAACTCCAAGAAATATTTTTTTATCTAAGTGGTTTAGTGTTGTATCTGTGTGTGTTTTTGTGGGTGTTACAACTCTGAAGTGTTGGAAAGAAACTAAAACAATTAACTTACACCTATAAAACTTCCTCCTTTAAACAATTAATTGAGTACATAGAGAAAGATTTTTCCTAAGAACAAACACATTTACTTCTCGCGTATGTAAAAATAACTAATCTTTTCACCCATCCTCAATTAAGTTTTAGTAAGCTTATACAATGTTGTCCCCAAAGTCACACCATTATCATGTTTTAACGATTTTTACACCATGACAAAATAAAAGATAGAATTAAATGCAATGAGTAAACGAGAGTTAACTTTGTAGAGTGTTTTACTCTTACAGATTTTAAATGGTGTGAATGTAGTACAAACGGCTGGTATTGGTCATTTTATTGAGAATGTAAATATGGATTCGTAAATAGGAGTTTTATTCCTTGTGTCTATTGTTTAGATTAAAATACACATAAAAAACACAAACCTTGACAAAATTTTCCAAATATATTTTTAGAAGTAGAACTTCTGTTGTCAAATGAAATAAATTACAACCATAAGATGTTTGTCAATATCACTATGTGATATTTCAGATCAAATTAATTTGTAAATATAAGTCCACACCAAAACATTAAACCTGGAATTTGGTAAGAGACTTAAATTTTTTAAGTTATGATAACCTCTCTCAAAAGGAGGTTTTATACTTGCATAATATAAACATACCAATAACTAGATTTGAACTGTACACATATGCCTGTGTATGTGGCCTTTGTATTTGGCTTATAGAGTCAAACATCCATATCTCAATTTGAAATATGGTCCCACACACCCTTGTCCTCGTCTAGGAGTGATTCCTTCCATGGCAGAGACGACTGCTGGTGAAAACATGTACTCAATTCTGTCATTATGCATCTTATGTTATTATCGTTATAATCGAAAAGATCATGGGCTAATTCAGTAGACCAAGACTTTTCCACATCGGTTGATTTATTGTTTTCCGATGTTCCATTGTTTTTTGACTGGACACTGATGATATCAGTAGAAAAAGATTCGGTTGAATTATCTGGGTTGTGAATTAATCCATCCAGGTAATCAATGTTTAGATTATCAGAGATGAAAGACGGAACCGGGCTCAATGTATATTCCTGATCATGATCTAAAACATGTTGGTTTTCACCACTGCTATTGACATTGGTCTCCTTCCTGAAGTTCCTTCCTGCTTCGGAATTCCATAACTTCAAGAAAATGTCTGCGCCTTCGTTGGCGGTGGCCTGTCCATTATCATTTCCCGTCATCTTGTTATTAGAATATGATGATAGAGTCGACACTCTGGAGAGCCTTGCTTCAGCTTCAAGCCGTGCATTCTCCCACTGTGACATGTGCCTCGTCAGGACGGAGGAGGAATCAGATCCATTTGCATGGGTGGATGGATCTATTCCCTTTTGATTCGACTTTTTCTTCAGGTGGGTGTTCCAATAATTCTTTATCTCATTGTCGGTTCTGCCTGGCAGCTGCGAAGCTATTGCTGCCCACCTACAGAGTCAAAACATGTATTAAAACCTTTCCCTCGAGCTATGGATGAAACTAACAACAACAAATCTAATGCAAAATTGTGTACCTGTTGCCCAGAATTGCATGCAGATGAATAACAGTACTTTCTTCATCTGGTGCAAATGGGCCTCGTTTAATATCAGGTTTTAACTTTTGCCACACCGAAGAAGTCCTGTTCACATGCACAGTGTATATATTATATTATATATATAAAATCTGCAAACTACCTTCTCTTCCTTTGAAGTTATAGGGCAAATAAAATCGTAACCTCAGAGAATAGCATAAACTCGTCTTGTTAAGAAGAATATGTAAATGTTCTGAAAATGAAAATCAGCAGGCCTCAATATAAAACTGTTAGGAAACCACGGTCTTTGCAATATTGAATAAGAAGAAAGTTTGATAATACCAGATTTAAATAGTAAAACTTTAGGGGAATGCTTAGGGAAACATCCATAGTGCAAGATATCAAGCTTTTATTAACTTAAGATGAACAAATTACACCAAAATTTCTTATGAACAAATTTAGATCATCACAAAAAAAAATACACCTAATTGACAAAATACAATTTCTATTCCTCTTCATAAAAATAGAATTAAAAAAATGTATTTACTTACCCTAATGTCCATATACTTAACTCAGACAAAAAGGTGAATTTTCTTATATTTTAAAAGATAAACATTACTATTATTGTAGAAATGAAATCGGTGCAATATAAAATATGCTTAGAAATGAAATCAATGCAATATAATGTTTACAAACCAGCTTGCTTGGGGAGTGCACACCAATTTCCATAACCATTTTTCTTAATATAATCAACAAGAATCTTGTCTTCATCGGGTGTCCAAGGCCCCTTTTTCATGCCGATATTTTCGCAGCAAGGAGTTCTACCCATTTCGTTACCTCTTTTTGCGGGAAGGAGAGAAGAATAACTGAATATATGTTTGTGTGAATGGGAGCAAATTTCAGCAGCAGACAGGACAGTTTCTGGACTTTGTCATATTGAATTTTAAGTGCACGATACAATACAGCTGGTTATAAAATCAGAGCGGGCTACCCATCACCAAAAATGCACCTATGTATGGTGCGCCACCCATAAAAACATGCATCCATGACCATTCTTTACAGATGAGGTGGCAGTGGAAGGATGGCCGCGTAGAGTTGTCAGTGCCGGAAATGATGTCGGAGGTGGGAGCCCAAATCTTCACCAAATCCTAGCATTTAATACCTTGGGGAGGCTGCTACCCACCTAAACCGGTTCATCCAGGTTTCCCATCTGAAGGACTTAACCAAACCGTGTCCCCTTCCGCAAACAGTTTAGCAATTTAACGCTAGGTCGTATTCGCAGAAGCAGCAGAGCAGAGCCAGCACTGGAGGATAAGATTCAAGGTAAAATAAAAAAAATTCACCTGGAGGAGAAGATTATTTACACGCATTATTGGATTCAACTTGTTTACAAGGTACAATAGGATTTTACCATTACAGTATAAGCAATTTTAGTGTTTGTAAACACCATTAGTAAAGAATTTTTGTTTACAATATATAATTTAATAATTTTAGTGTTTTTAAACATCACATTAAATGAATCTTTGTTTAAAATTCTGTGGTAAAAATATTGACAAAATGATCTTGATGTCACATATACAAATTGAAAAATTGATTGCCATTGACCAAGACTCTAATTAAATGATGTTTGAGTTTAATGTTTGGTTCAAAATTTAAAATTAGATTATTGGAAAATTTTATGGGTAAGCACAAGTTGAGCATCTTTAAAATCCACTAACATTGTTCTTATCATCATATCTTGTATGCAAGAACATGTAAGAGTTGTATATTAAGTGTTAGTAGAGGATAAAGAAACAAACTCACTTCCCAATCCAAAGCATTAACCTAAAGTAAACCTTCTATCATCAAGAAAACATTAAAAATTTAGATTTTTGTATGCAATTAGACATAATGAACTTACCGGTATGAAATCAATACCAAAATTATGAGTATCTTTTCTATACTTTGAAAAAAAAATCACTACCTATAAATGCTTCAAAATAATGGATTGCCCATAAATTTAGAAATTAGTTAAATCCAATAACAATTGATCTTTTAGACCCAATTTATAAGTTGGAGGATGAAAAAGAGTTCACGTATCACTCTTTTTCATTATAATTAATCTCATTTTCATAACATTAACCCATTTTTTCCTTGACTAGTTTACGCGTGATTTCTAGGTTTACTAAGTATACATAACAATGCAAATATATTATTTTTGATATAAATGTTATTAAAATTTTGAATTCTTTGACTTGAAGCCTTGTGATCGTTCTCTCCTAATTCGAATCAACATTTAATTTTCTCTACAATAATTGACAAGTTCTATTTTTTCCATCTACATCTCGATATATAGTTATAACATTCATATTTGGATTAAACAAATGTTATCACCAATCATGAGTCAAGGGACCACATATCATACTAAATGCATAGTTACATTTTTTAGGGGAAAATGTTTTCCCTCTATTTTAGTGAAAAATAAAGGATTAAACCCACTGTCCACTATTTACCCTTTGTATTTTATGTACGTTATAAACTTTCTATATATGATAATAATTAATTACATCAGTTAAGATGGAAAACACATCCCACTGTCCATAATATTTTTTTCGTTAAGATGGAAAACACATTGTGTTTTTCAACATGCTGAAAAACATGTTGTGTTTTTCAGATGTTAAAAAACACAACGGTTTTCCACATGTTTAGGGTGGCCTATTTGAGTGCCAAGTATTAGTTTGTGTTTTTTTCCATCGATCGAGCCCTAATACACCTAATGTACTATTGAACATGCATTAGAGATAGATTTGGAATCATTTATACCAATTGAACCTAATACATGTTAAATTAATGTTAGGTGTTGTATTATAGTTTAGGGTGTTGTAATTGTGTTATTTAAGATGACTATTTAGTGTTTAGGGCATCATATTAATGTTTGGGTGTTTAGGGTATCATATGATTGTTTAGGATGATACATTAATATTTAGGACATTCTAATTGTGTTTTGTAAACTAGTTTCCAATTAGTTTGTAAGGTCTCATTATATTCTTTAGGTTTTCGTATCAAGTTTATGGTTGTTTTGTTAATGCTCAAAGTATCTCATTGTCATTTATGTTATTTAGGTTTACCATTAGTGTTAAGGTTTTTGTAACAATGTTTGAATGTTTAATATGAGTGCTTATTCGATATCAAATTATTCTATAAGGTGTCCTAATTATATTATATATGATGATCCCTTAATGTTTATAGTCTTCTAATAGTGTATAGTGTTTCATATTAGTGTTTATCATGTCTTATAATTTTTTTAGGGTAAAACATTTGTGTTTTTTTGTGTCTAAATTATGTTATTTAGAGTAACCCATTAGTGTCCAAGGTTTTGCATCAATTTTTGAGTGTTTAGGATGTCAGACAAGTGTTTAGGGTGTCATATGAGTTAATAGGGTATTACAACGAGGATTATCATTTTGTATGAGACCATGTGTTTCATTATTGTTTAGGTTATCCTAATTATGAAATTGAGGATGAATCATTTGTGCATAGAGTATCATGACATTATTTATGGTACCATATCCATTTTTAGGGTGTTAAATTAATGTTTAGTGTATCTAAAATATTATATGTGGGGTGACTAATTAGTGTTCAAGGTGTCGTATAAGTGTTTAAAGTGTCCAAAATTATACGGCACAAAGATGTCACAAAACATGGCACAAAACAACCTAACAGGCCATGTTCTATGGTTAGTAAATTTAAATAAGTTACATCAGCTCAACTTGTGATGTTGATATATTCTGCTCCACATGTCTTGAACTCTAAAGTGTCATGCACAAATGTAATCCCTTAAAACACTCTGATTGCATTGAAAAAAACAACTATTGACATTGGGAATATTGAACAACAAAAACTTTGTTTCTGAGATATCTCGAAAGTACAATACCTCAACAATATGTGTATCAAACCCCTTTTCATCTTCAAATGATAGTAAGAAATGGAGTATGGGGCTTATATTGAATTATAATAGAATGTGGGAGGATAATGGTTTTAAATGTATAATAGGCATAAGAAGTAACTCCAACCATCATATTTATAGGCACAAGAAGTAACTTCAACATTTGAAGTGGGTCACTTTCTTAATCCTCTTATCTATTTGGATGTTACTCATCACATTTTGATCGTTGTGTGTTCTCAACCATCATGGTCTTCCTTATGTGACACACGACATTTAACCAACAAAAATATGACACTTACATGTCACTTCATCTCATATCTACCCAAGTTTGAGCAAGTAACCAAAGTTGCACTTAAGCCTTTCTAACCCATTGCATGCCCCACTTTGTAAGATGTTGTAATTGCATAATACTCCCATTATGATGCACAAGCTTGACCTTTGTGCCATGCTTTAAACACTTCTACACCTAGGGAGTATCTCCAACCTTTATGCAAGATGACTATTATATATAAGAACAAAAGGCACAACCCATGGTGCTCTTCCTCCTTGTCACAAACATGGAATCCACATCAAAAACTTTTTAGGTGGAGAAGGGTTGAGTTTTTTCCAATGCAATGGAAAGATGGGTGTGTTTTCCACCACGATGAAAAACACACGGTGTTTTTCAAAAGTTTCACAACCACGACCACTTTATCCAAAAGGCACAACCCGCCCTCTTCCTCCTTTTCACAAACATGGAATCCACATCAACAAATTTTCAGGTGGATAAGGGTTGAGATTTTTCAATGCGATGGAAAGTGGGGTGCATTTTCCACCACGTTGAAAAATGCATGGTGTTTTTCAGCAGTTTCAAAACCCTGACCACGTTCTCCAAAAGGAACAACCCACCACACTCTTCCTCCTTTTTACAAACATCGAATCCACATCAAAAACTTTTTAGGTGGAGAAGGGTTGATATTTTCCAATGCGAATGGAAAGTGGGGTGCATTTTTTTGACATGTTAAAAATGCAGTTGTATTTTTAGCAGGTTTCAAAACCCCGACCACGTTCTCCAAAAGGCACAACCCACCACGCTCTTCCTCCTTGTCATAAACATCGAATCCACATCAATAACTTGTCAGGTGGAGAAGGGTTGAGATTTTTCCAATGTGATGGAAAGTGGGGTGCGTTTTCCACCACGTTGAAAAACACATGGTGTTTTTCAGCAGTTTCAAAACCCCGACCACGTTCTCCAAAAGGCACAACCCACCGCGCTCTTCCTCCTTATCACAAACATGGAATCCACATCAACAAATTTTCATGTGGAGAAGGGTTGAGATTTTTCCAATGTGATGGAAAGTGGGGTGTGTTTTCTGCCATGTTCAAAAATGCACACAATTTTTTTTAGTAGTTTCAAAACACCGACCACGTTCTCCAAAAGGTGCAACCCACTGTACTCTTCCTCCTTGTCGTAATCATAAAATCCACATCAACAACTTGTTAGGTGGAGAAGGTTTGAGATTTTTCCAATGTGATGGAAAATGGGGTTCATTTTCTGCCATGTTGAAAAACACACGGTGTTTTTCAGCGGCTTGAACCGTGAGAACGTTCTCCAAAAGGCACAACCCGTCATGCTCTTCCTCCTAATCACAAACATGGAATCCACATCAACTACTTTTAAATTGGAGAAGGGTTGAGTTTTTTCCAATGCGATGGAAAATCGGGTGTAATTTCCACCATGTTGAAAAATGCACAATGTTTTTCAGCAGCTTTCAAAACCCCGACGTTCTCCAAAAGGCGTAAGCCACCATGCTCTTCCTCCTTATCGCAAACTTAGAATAAACATCAAAAACTTGTTAGGTGGAGAAGGTTTGAGATTTTTCCAATGCGATGGAAAGTGGGGTGTGATTTCCGCAACATTGAAAAACACATGGTGTTTATCGCAGCAGTGTGAAAAACCATTTATAAATTTACACCATAACAATTACATTGAATCTATATAACATTGCAAATAAAGTATGAAAAGATGAGAAGTTACACTTGAACCAATGAAAACTATTTTATAGTCTTAATGAATGGTAACACACATTTAAACTAAGATCATTCCATTGTAAAGTATATGCAAAGTATGAATATTACATGCTTCAATGAGAACTTGAAATTTGAATTCTCTGTAAAATGTACATTAACTAAAATTAACTTTCACAATACTCATACATTTTAAATCTTATTCCAATTTAAATATTTTTATTAGACTTTAAAACCTTCTTATTTTTTATTATGTTTGGATGGTATAAATATTATTAACTCTTTGAAAAACTAGAATATACATTTAACCAACCCCTCTTGATGTCAAAGGTCACATGGAAAGTGTCATTTTATTACAAAGTCATATTTTATGTCAAAGGTCACTTGGACAATCTTCGGTGTGAGCGAATAGTACTTTTTCCTCAGTATATGCCTTGGCTAGGATGTACAACTTCTTCCATGATCCTTTGTGATGTTTACAAATTTTAAAAACTTAATTAAAACTTGCTTCTTTGTTTTTGAACAATTTTTTTGGATTCACACGTTGTCTCCCAATTCTTCATTTATAATTCCAACTCTAGGACCTCAAGCTCCAACTCCATCTTCTTCGAGGAAGCAACTAGTAATTGGTCCAATAATTCCTTATTTATCTTTGACAATTTTACATATTGCAGTCTAAGTCTTTCACGCTCGGTTTTATAAAACTTTTCCTTGCTCTTTGCAAGTTTCGATTCTACTTCCATATGAACCGATGGGGATGACTCATCTTCGTGTCCAACTTCAAAATTTTCTTTTGGACCCGGAACTAGTGAGGCCTTGCACCTTCCAACCTTATTTTTCTCGTCATCTAATTAAACTCGTATTTAAACAACCAATTATTATTTGTTAACATTCAAATGTAATTGTAACCATATACCATACACGAAAGTAGAACCCAAAAAGTAACCATATACCATTTATCAGTAATCCACATTCATAGTCACATTAATACATTAATCATATACACAGTCACAACATCATTATTTATGCAATAAATGAAATGTCACAACAAGAATAAAAACCATCTAATGTGCTATAAACAGAACCACAAACCATATTCAATTTAACAAGAATGAAATATTAAATCGTAAACGTCAAACAAAATAAAGTAACAACCTCATCACACATATATACAATTGTCTTCTAATCACATGGTGTATTACTCTTCCTCATTCATCACATCGCATACCAGATATAACAATTTAAATACATGATCTAAATACTAATTAACGTGCACATCATAACATCAACCGAAAAACAACCATATTAGTGTAAAATCACGTACATCTATCCATATCATCTATTATGCTACAAAGGCAAGATTCATCAAATATAACTAATTTTTTGCATACCACATAATCCATATCTATACATATATGTCTAATATATAAGTAAAAATTGACAAATATGTAAGTGAAATATAAAAGTTCTATGACTGGAATATTCATTTGTTATTATTGTCTAAGCCACCAGTGCGTGTTGGTTTTTCATCAAATGCCACCTTGGCCTGCATGTATATCTTCTTCCATACTTCCTTATGATCTTCATGTGTTTTAAGAATGTTATTAAAGCTGGCTACATGATTTGCGATCACTTTTTTTCCCACTTCATGCATTGTCTCCCAATTCTTAATTTACAGTTCTAACTCTTGAACCTCGACCTCCAACTCCATCTACCTTGAGGCAATATCTCCTATTTCATTCAATATTTCCTTGTTGTTTTTTCATAAAATATAAATTTTCTAGTGCAAAGCTTTCACACTGGTTTTGATATATCTTTGTCTTCTTTGTTACAAGTTTCAATTATAACTCCATATGAATTGACGGGGAAGGCACGTCTTCTTGTGTAGCACCGAAATCTTTGTTTGTAGAGTTATTTGCTTTCTTTTTGTATGGATAAGTGTCACTATCGAATGATTCATGGTCAATTGGTTCTTGCACTAGTGCAACCTTGCACTTTCCAGTCTTCTTTAGTCTTGCCATCTAAAAAAACCTTTATTATAACAATCGATTATTATTCATTACCATTCAAACATAATTAGAAAGGAAATAATACGCTTAACATATACGTAACAAAATATTATCATCGATGAAATATATATGAAAGTTTCATAACCACATCAAACCCAAGTATGTATACATGGATGTAGAACACAACTATGTAATGATAATTACTGAACATGTCAAACCCAAACAGGCATACAAGGAATAAGAACTCAACTATGTAACCACATACTAAAAAATGTAATCCACAATCCATAGTCACATTAATACGTCAACCAAATACACAAAGGGCAACATCATCATTTATATAGTAATGGAATGTCACATAACAAGAATAAAAACAATCTAATGCATTATAAATAGATCGTAAATGGATAACTCTATGTAACCCATAACCACAAACCATATTCAATATATCAATAATGTAGTACTAAGTTGTAAACCTCAAACACATTAAAGTAACATCATTGTCATATACACATATATACTAATCAATCCTCACAATCAATGTTCTACATGGTGTTTTCATCTCCTTCATTGCCTAGTGTTAGCGACAAACAATAGTCCATCATAAAATCTAATACGTTTCTTCTCATTTCTTTGAACACAATTTGGAGTGATGCCAAGAATGGGTGGCACATATGATTTCTTTATCTGAGTATGGCGCATTATCTCGGCGTGTACCACATCATCTTGAGAGCCAACCATGCAAGAAATAAGTGAACATAGATGAATCTCTTAGTTAAACACGTAATACAATTATATCATTCATCCAAAATGTCTAAGTACTTACCTCTTTAGGAGTGTCAAGTCCGATATCACCGAGATCCAAAATAGCAAAACCTTTGACACACTATACAAAAGTATTTGTAAATGTATTAGGGTAGGGAAATGGAGCATTGGGAACAATGGCCTCAAAAATAATCACTTTGATAGTAAATTTAGGGATTTTGATGTCATGACACTTCGTGTGCAGGGTACTATCACAAACCGCTCCTCTCACGACAACCATATTTACTGACATTAACCTGACTTCAGTCCCTCCAGGAAAAGCCTACAATAACGAAAATCTCAATTGCATTAAAAACTTTTTCTTAATTTCACCAAAAAAGAATATAGAAAAACAAATGAGAACATTCAATAACTTACTAGTCCAGTTCCACCCTCGCTCATACTACCAGCAATGGTGTTTATGTCCCTCTCCTCGTGCCTCCCATCATAACCCTCTCTCTCGTTGACTGCAAAAGAAGTTTCAACTCCAAGATTTTTCATCTCCACCTTTTTTACCTCAAGTGAATCTATCTCTCCAATAAGATCAAGACCATAGGTTGATTGAGAAGGGGGTGTCTTATCACAAGCATCCACCTATAACAATCAAGCCATCATGACAATCAATGTATCAACAACACAAGGCAACATACATTTTTCAAGAGCTTATTAAGTGATTTTTTACCTCTCTCTTTTTCTCACTACGAATCACATGTCTTTGTTCGCATAAGAGTCGACACAAGGGAATATCATAATCCTACACATGCATATAGTTAGTATATACAAAAATACACAAAAACTACATATTACCTTTACTTACAACAGACCAATAATTACTTACGTTATCATTTGTAGGGTATCAACATTTTTGCTACTTGTTCCACCCTCTTCTCTAGCTTCCCAGTGCATGACAGATTATCAAGTTTTTATTTCAAACCTAATATTATATTTAAATTTCTATACCAATCTTAAATTTACCTCTGTTATGATATTTGAGTTTTTATTTCCTCCCACTCTCAACCAATGCTCCTCTCTCGCCTTTCTCATCTCCATTGAATCGTAGGCATGCATTGCATCATCCACCTCCCTCTTTCCTTCTCTGCTCAACTCCTCAAATCGATATTTGCATTCTTTTCTACAAACATGATCAATAACCCTCCTCCATTGTAAATAGAATCATTGCCTTAGGACGTAGTTCACATCTGCCTCCCTCTTTTGCACGTATGTCCTGCTTCTATCTTGAGAGATAGGTGTTCATTTCCCTGTATGCTTATGGCCATGCTTACGAGGTTCAATAAAGGGAAGATTGTGTTCTACTTGGTGATGTCTATTTAGTCTATGCAACTCAAAAACCTAACATCCCCACTATCAACACATGATCCATGCTAACAGACATAACAAATACGACCATTAACATATTCAATTTTATAATCTACAGGTGGCTCATGGATATCTGAGTGAATGGGCTCCAAAGGACCAGCTACCATATCATGATCAACTATTGGAGGATCATCTCCCTTTTCTTCCTTTGTGACACTTGAAAAATGTGTACTCGCCATGTTATGTGAAGGTACTTGTATCTACAGAGTCCATGTGCATAACTATTAGCCCAACATAAAATATTAAGTATTCTCAGTAAATAAAGTAATGTTCACATATTCATATATTATCATCATGGAATGAACAAAACTCCGTATGAAAAGACATAAATTTCATAATTGTTATCTCAACAAATGACATAATTCTTACTAGGATAAACAATTAATGTTCACAAAGTTATATATTACCGTCTCATTATTTATGTGTTCCCCGAAAACATAAGAATGGATTGTGAACATGGATCGACCCATGTCAACGAGATTCCACATGTTTTTTTCATGTCTGTTGTCAGAACCATCATTGAAGTGACATATTGTAAAACAAGTTAAACTGAAACAAATGGTGCACGAACATATTTTTTCATATTTTGCATTCATATTGGTAAAGTCGTGCATAATAAATGATTTGTGATGAAATTAGCCACACACATTCTTTTTTTCAAAAATGGATAATTGACTCTAGATGTTTCCGAACTAAACATGAAATGTGAATTGCAAGTGTGTTAAAAGAGATTATAGGATAAAGCATGATGTATCCAAAATGCATGGTTTATCAACCAACACTATATGATTTACCATAATATTATCCACAAAATATATAATACATACACTAGAGACAATTCACATAATATTAGTTATTCACAATCTAATAAATAATGTATGTCTACCTTTACGCAAAAAGGAAAAACACATATATCATATTGAAATGTCTTCCATGGAAAGTGCTAGCAAATCTACCACTTCTTGGTTTATAGTGTCCCTGACACTTGACATACATCTAACCTACCTCTGTTAACTTTTACATGCATGTATGAACATTTCACAATGCGAGATACAATCTATAGCACTTGAACTTGAAGAATTGAAAGATTTACATTGTTACATTGGTATACACTAGTCATTTGTTTCACAAGTAGCATATCATGAGAAAACACTTTAATTTTCCAAACATCATGGTGTATCGCTTCCTCAAGACCCAATACCAATGTCCTATACTCAACTCGGTGGATGGTTGAATTGGCATTTCCGACAATTGTACCTCTTTCTACTACCTTTCTTCCATCATGGCCGTATAATATGAATGATGAACATGCTATATTTTCATAGGTATTCGACACCCATGAATTTCCAACCTCCAAATTTCAACCATGTTTATCTTAACAATGGACAACAATATATCGTAAGAAAACATTAAAAAATAGAATGCACACTTCTAATTTGAATTTTTCAATACAAACACCTATAATTTAACATATGACAAAGTGCTATGACATATGCTCCCGAGTTCATTCATTAATAACAATTTCTTATTAGAGAGTCAATGGAGTTAGTACATTGTCTACTAAAACTAAAACTTCCTTACAATACTAAAAATTCGTATTTCGTATGTTAGACTAAAGTGAAAATAAATTTTGGAATATATTAGAATCGTAATCATGAGTTTGGGTCCATTCCACTCATTTTTGAATAGATAACTTTATATTGCTAACATATAATTAATACAAATACAAGATACATTTTTTTAGATATGTTTTCCGATAATTACGAGTTTATAAATGTAATGCGTAAATACTAAATTTGAATAAATCACTTAATAAATTGATTAGTATATTATGAATAGACATAGTTCAGTCTATTAACAAAATCAATATCTATAGACATTTGATTAATTACATGATTGCGAATGTCATTCCAATAATTGTTATAGCCTATAGTATTATGAAAAACATTCTAATAATTGTTATAGTTTATTTACTAAATAACCATTGTAATGTATATCTAATATTTAAATTACATGCTTCAATGAGTACTTGAGTTCTCTAGAATTAACTCCTTTTCAAACAATATTGGTTTTCTATATTATGTATATTAAGTTGGCTACGGGTGTGTATCTCGTATATGAGTTGAACTCATAAAAAACACTCTTTACACATAAATAAACAATGGGAAATGATAATTGCACCAATATAATCCTAAATTCAGACAAATGATGATAATCCCATAGTTAGTGAATTAGAAAATCGTTACCATTACACATTTCCTACCAAAATATAATTTTAACAAAAATGAATTTTATTAATCTAAACTTGCTATACAAATATCTAAACATTGGTAATTTTAAAAATATAATCCATCGAAAACGTATTAATACTAAGGAAAACATACTTAATCAAGAATATATTCGAACAACAAAACAAAATATGTTTATGTTGGTGTGAATCAACATTGGACAAAAATTAAATATTTATATAGGTTTTTCTCAAACACGCTATAATTTTTTAGAACAAAACATAAAAACCGTAACTATTTTTTTGTTCTTAGCAGCAAACCTGGAGCTTCTTCCATGTACAATCTTCTTTGCATGATTTTTGGATCTATCATTGGTTTTATGACCGAAATCCCATCTTTCTCAGCTTATATGGAGGCTCGTACTTCCGGGCATCTTCCATCGTGTCATACGCTAGACCGTATCATCACAAATCTAAGCACTATAGTGTGGAACTTAGATAAATAAATGATAGAAGTTTTTGGAAAATTGAGTTGGGCCTTAACCATCACTGCGATTTCTGGTTTCGGCAGCTTTGACTGTTGATGATGGTCTATAAACACCAAAAATGTGAAGCTCCTAAAACTTTCATCCCTTTGGAATTTGGGAATTGTTAGTCTTATCCCTACGAGATTCGTAGGAACTCAACTTCATGTATTCATTTTCCCCATGCAAAATTCAAACTGAATACAACAACACACATACAAACAAAAATATACAATTAAGATTAGTATGGTACATGTCAAATAAAATATATGTCATCTAATATGATAAAATAATCAAAATAACCATGAAAATGAGAAGTATCGATAAATTCCAATGGCTATCCTTCACTGAGATGCACCCTCCCATAATATCATGACCATCCATTACAAAATGGATGGTTGTGATATTACAGAGGGTGCATTTTGGAGTGGAAGGTCAGCGAGCGACTTTAAAAACCTCTTCTCAAAGATAATCTACTACCCATCTATCGATGTGGAATCCTAAAGGGCAAGCCCCTTCATCACACAACGATAGTTGGGCGTATCCATGTGGCATCCTAAGGGACAAGCCCCTTCAAAGATGCACCGATTGTTGTCTTTGTGGAGGCACTTGCCCCCATATGCCAAATTGAGAGTCGAGTATGATTTCACATAAGTTTTATAGCTTCAACATTCATTTAACAATCACAACATTACAATTACCAGTATTTAACAACTAATAACAAATATAGATATACAAATGAGTTACAACATCATGTCCACCAACAATTACAAAAGAGTAACTGGTACAAAACAAAAATATACAATTAACGTTAGTATGGTACATGTCAAATCAAATATATGTCATCCAATATGATAAAATAATCACAATAACCATGAAACTGAGAATTATCGATAAATGCCAAAGGCTATCCTTCAACCAAGATGAACCCTCCCATAATATCACGACTCTCCTTTGCAAAAGGGATGGTTGTGATATTACGGAGGGTGCATTTCTGAGTGAAAGGTTGGTGGGTGACTTTAAAACCTCTCGCTCAAAGATAGTCTACCATCCATCTATCGATGCGAATCCTAAGGAGCAAGCCCTTCATCACACAACAATAGTTGGGCATATCAATGTTGCATCCTAAGGGGTTAGCCCCTTTAGTACACACCGATTGATGTCTTTACAGAGGCACTTGCTCCCATATGTCAAATTGAGAGTCGATTATTATATCACATAACTTTTATAGATTCAACTTTCATTAAACATTCACAACATTACAATTACCAATATTTAACAAATAATAAAAAAATATACATATACAAATGAGTTATAACATCATGTCCACCAATAATTACAAAAGAGTAACTGGTATAAAACAAAAATATACAATTAATGTTATTACGGTACATGTCAAATCAAATATATGTCATCCAATATGATAAAATAATCACAATAACCATGAAACTGAGAAGTATCGATAAATGCCAACGGCTATCCTTCACGCAAGATGCACCCTCCCATAATATAACGACTCTCCATTGCAAAAGGGATGGTTGTGATATTACGGGAGGGTGCATTTCTGAGTGAAAGGTTGGCAGGTGACTTTAAAAACCTCTACTCAGCACAGTCTACCGCCCATCTATCGATGTTGAATCCTAAGGGGCAATCCCCTTCATCATGCAATGATAGTTGGGCATATCGATGTGGCATCCTAAGGGGTAAGCCCCTTCAGCATGCACTGATTGCTATCTTTACAAAGGCACTTCCTCCCATATGCCAAATTGAGAGTCGAGTATTATATCACATAATTTTTATAGCTTCAACTTTTATTAAACATTCACATGACATTACAATTACCAATATTTAGCAAATAATAACAAATATACATATACAAATGAGTTACAACATCATGTCCACCAACAATTACAAAAGAGTAACTACTACAAAACAAAAATATACAATTAAAGTTAGTATGGTACATGTCAAATCAAATATATGTCATCCAATATGATAAAATAATCCCAATAACCATGGAACCGAGAAGTATCGATAAATTCCAATGGCTATCCTTCACTAAGATGCACCCTCCCATAATATCATGACCGTCCATTGTAAAAGGGACGGTTGTGATATTACTGAGGCTGCATTTCCGAATGGAAGGTCAGCGGGTGACTTTAAAAGCCTCTACTCAAAGATATTCTATCATCCATCTATAGATGCAAAATCCTAAAGGGCAAGCCCCTTCATCATGTAATGATAGTTAGGCGTATCGATGTGGCATCCTAAGGGGCAAGCCCTTCAACACGCACCAATTTTTGTCTTTGCAGAGGCACTTGCCATATGCCAAATTGAGAGTTAGAGTATGATTTCAAATAATTTTTATAGTTTCAACTTTCATTTAACATTCACAACATTACAATTACCAGTATTTAAGAACTAATAACAAATATAGATTTACAAATCAGTTCCACATTCACAATATTTACAACTATAATGCATCCAAGAAATCAAACTTTTCCTAATGTATTTAGTTTAAAAGATCTAAGAGCAATGAAATCACAACTAACAGCTTGAAGATCACATGCATATTTAACCAATACCAACATGATATCAACATAATTAACTAGTCTCATACCAAAGATAAATAAATGCAAATTGTAGAAATTACTCGAATCCTCTCTCATTTATTAACAAACACGTGAATACAATAATATCACAATAATAAACTAGTTCACACTAATATTTAGTGTCTATATACTAAACAAAATATTTGAACACATCATTCATTTTGAAAACATGCTTCCAAACAATTGTTTGATATATTTGTACTTGATGAAAAAGTTTCATGTTATATTTGTCCTCGAGTATATCAAGCACATACATTTGTTCCTATTTACAAAGTATTAGGTAATAGATATGACATCAAATTGCTTCCTTTTCTTACAGCTTTCAAATATATTAATTATTTTCTAAAACTATAACTATTTTCTAAAATTTAAGGATAAAGGTTTAGGGCTTAGGGTTTAGGGTATAAAAGTTGAAATATAAATATTGAAATGAAATAATTGATCATAATAAGAAACGTTATATAGAAAATGTTGTGGAGTTAGGAAACCTAACAAATGCATTCCTACTATTTGAATAAAATATGAATGATTAGAAATTGGACTTATACACCCTATTAAGCTAGGAAAAAGGACTTGGACTTACTAAAGATCGAAATCTGACAAGCTAGGAAGAAGGCCAACTTTCCCAATCACTTACTAAAGTTTATAAATCTGCCAAATGTACTTTGTTTATGTACATACGATATTATAAATTATTTACATGTGGGGTTTGGGTGTCTATTGTTCTAAGGCACACAAATTCAATTTTATTTATGCCCCTACATAACTCTAAAAATTGAATTTCTTCAAACTTCTCCACATAGTCCCAATTGCACTCCTCACAACTCTAAAGGTTGAAATAGTTCATGTTGCACACATTCTCATTTGTACATATCCTAGAATATCACATATTTATTTAGTCATACTTAGTTAGGATTTTTAAAATTATATTTCCAGAGGTTTGTGTGGATTTTTAAAATTATAATCTACAACGCCATAATAGTTTTTACACAAACCAATAATTAAATTGTGATTCAACAACACACAACCAATTTTGATCAACACCATAATAAGGTGTACACTTAAACAAAAGAGTTTATGATTTGTTTGGTTATGATAATTACCCTAAGTATTGCAATCCATAAGTTTCATAATCTTATCAAACATAAATTAACATAATACTTTTCGAATCTCAAAGGCATGTGTTTTTTTCTTTCCTTTATTCAAAAATATTAAAATAGGAAAACTTTGCATGGAGTTACATTGTATACGTTTTAAGGGAGGAGGAAAACTTGTGGACATTAAAATAGAACTCAATTCTTCAATGTTAAAGTTTTAAAGTAACTATAACTGATGGTTTATAAAGGTATAATATGGGATGTCATGAAATTTAAAAGTAGTTTTTCAATTATAGTAATTTTAGTAAGAAATTAGTTTAAAATTTCATTGTTGAAAAACACAGTGTGTTTTCAACAATGATGAAAAACACACTATAATTACTTTTAAACCGAAAATTACAGTGTGTTTTCAAAATTATTTCCTCCATACAGAAAATTGTTGATAGGGAATGATACCAATAAGTGCACTATTGACATTATTATAGGTACTGTATTATCCATATAAAATTCTTCTTTTTGTCAAATTTATTTGTGTGGGCATTTTTTATCTTTGCAAAGTTTTTTTAAAAATGATAAAGTAAAGTAGGATTAAAGCCTCTATAGCCAATAATCAAGGGTTAAATTTCAGTGCCACCAATGGTCATATTTAAAGTTTATATCTTGTTGTTGTAATATTTAAAGTGATGTAGGACAACTTTTTCTTTGCCTAAGATGTGTCAATGAACATGACGGGAACTCAGGCTCACTCAGGTCGTTTACATCCTCTCATCAGTTAGGGGGGTTCACTATACTCACTTCAACATGTCAACATGTCACTAAGATTTTTCTTAACTACCTTTGTTTGACCATCTATTTGAGCATGATGGATAAAACCAAACTGAAAATTGGTGTTCAAATTCCTCCAAACTATACTCTTGAGATGTCCCACAATTTTAACCATATTTTAATATCTCTACTAGACACAGTGTTAGGAGATATTGCTCAACCTTTTTACTTTCATAAGTAATTTTTTATAGACATTTTTAAAACACTTTACATAGATTCTTTGTGACATTTCATGAAACAGACGATGTGTGTATTAAAACAATTACTCACATCGTGATGGGTGTATTGTAACCAATGATTAACTTACATTTCTTTGAGACATTTTGTCAAACAGCTTCACAGCTAGACATTTTGTTAAACAATTCACGCCTTCTCAACAATTACACATTTTTCAAACAATTCACAATCTTTCGAGGAAGCAAGTGATTACAAAGAATTTCAAATAGGTTAAAAGGTATACATTCAAAGTTAAAAATTCACTTATAGTGAAGAAATGCAAAAGGAGCAATGCAGAGTGAAGGGATGTATAAAGAAAAACAAAGAAATGCGATTAGTAATGTATATAGAAAACAACATAAATTTTTTTCCCCGACTAGTAACAAAGAAATACAAATGATTCAATGTTAATGTATAAAGAAAAAAAGAATTTTTTTTGCCCAACATGGTAAAGGATATGGGTTCTTACTCTTGTCAGGACCGACAATGGCTCCTTCCTCCTTCCTCGTCTATAAGCTCGCTCGAACCCTTACCCAAAACAAATGGATCACCAAACGGATGCTTTGAAATTTCTCCTTCACTGGAAAAATGTTGCAAACCCATCTAAAATGGCTCCCTCCCTCCTTCCTACTTTCGAAATGTGCAAAGAATGTGACAGGGTGCGATATTAAATGTATACAGTGCGATTACCATGCATTTGGGTGATTACTAGATCATTTTTTGATGATTACTAGATTCGGGTGCATACAATAGTGTGCGAAGGAAATGGAATGGAAGGGGCACATTGTTTGATAATTCAAATTTCTCCACTTGCATCATCATCATGCCACGTCAGTCAGAAGACCCCGCTCCCAACTTGCGTCATCATTGGGACTGCGATAACATCACCTTTCCGGTGGACGACGATGGTGGATAGGTCATGCAGGAGCTCTCCATTCACCACGCATAGGTGCATTTTTGGTGATGGGTAGCTGCTGGCTTATAAAATAGCTAGAATGATAGTTGTAATTATTATATTGTTGACAGAATGTTTCAGCGGTACAAAGGACAGTTTCCTGTCACGAATTTGAAAAGCAGAGAATTGAGAGTTCTGATGTTCTCCCAGTTTATAAAGGTTGAAAACTAATTTTTTGAGGTTGGAAAAGGACTAAAGCTATTGACAAGTGCCACAAAGGATCGGGTGGGTCATTCTATCATGTGAATATTATTTAGTCATGGTTGTACACAATATATTAACATGCTTGTAAATGGTGTCTTAAAAACTTATAGGACCGATCTGCAATTTGAATGGCAAAGAACTGGTATACGTGTTCCATTTCATTAAAAATATGGCACAAGTATTATATGGTTCATTTTACTTTAATAAGACACGTAAATATTATTATTATGCCGAAGGCGTTTGAGACAATGGGGAAGACCCTTGGGGTCTCTGACACCGAAAATGACATCAACGTGTGGGATTTAATGGTCGACGATGTATGGAAAAGCACGATCCTGCCACGTGGTGAAAGAGAAATAATCAATGCCCTAACGCGAGACACATGCATCATTTTAACCCATCCCTTCAATCCGCAACGTAGGTCTAACTTTAAATGTGGCACCAATCTTTGACAGGTAGGTCCTGGTCGTCGAGGAATTTTTTCTGCTTCGTATGCAAAACATTTTTTCTTGCAGCATCTTGCACGTCACATAGAAAACTGGAGCCATCGAAGAAAGAACATTTCCTGTTGTATAATTTTGTTACAAGGGTGGTTTTACCAGAGCTGCCAATGCCAACGATCCCCACAATTTGGACATGCTTGCTCACTCTCAAAATATTCAATTGTATGACGTTCAAAGTCCTCTCGGTTTTGTCCATTGCAACTAGATATTTAGCTACCTCTAAAGGAACTTTTTTAATTCCATTCAAAACAGACTTCACTATGCCCTTCAACATCTTCCCTTCATTGCTAAACAATTGAAAAAACAGATTGAATCAGACATCTGTAGACATGAGCATTCCAGATAATATTTAATGAATGCGAGAGATTGGGTATTAAAATACTTACTCACTATTATCATTCAACATGTACCCAGAAAGATATGATACGCTCTGCAGTGTCGTTTTCCACTCCTCGAGCTTACTTGAGGAGTACCTAGCCTTCTCTACATGCTGGAAAGAGCGTGTGCATATATTCCTTTCCCTTGAGTCACCCATCGAAGATCATTAGGTTAACATGATAGAACACAAAGAATTGGAGTTCCAGTTTTGAGCATAAAGGATAGCTCGGCCAAACACCAGGGGGATTGTGCATAGTTTTCTGAAAATATTTCCACTGTTATGGAATCACATCAAGAAAAGCCGTCAATCCAACCAGATCAAGTGTATGATAGATAGTGTTGGCTAATTTTTGTTGAACATCACAGCCACGATGATTAATAAACATATCATAGGGCACCTTGTTTGTTAGATTTGATGATGGTAGAGATGCCTGCGGTGCAATTCCTTCGAAAACATTGTTCCCCGTCATGGTCGCTGCATACCCAAAACTCATACTCAAAGAAACGTTCCTCTTCTCCATGAAAATTTATGTTGCAGTCTAGATATAATGTCGTTTGAAAACATAGTGAAAAAGGAGAAGGAACCCAAAATATTGGTGCAGACAGAAAACAACAAATTTGAAGGACAAGGATTAGAAAATCAAAGAGGCAGAACAACTTGCAGAGGGGATAATTTGAGATAATTTGAGACAGAAGGATGGAAGCGCTAAATATTTTTCACCACCCTTCTCTTGGGAGTTCATGCAACCCTACACGTGGCAAAATAAAGTCTCAGAGTGTGTCCGTGCAACAAATATGACGTGTTGACGTGTTGACACTAGGTGACCCGACCCTTCGCTACCTAAAGAAAGGATTTATTCCATGTTAGAGCTTATATTTGATGCATAGACTTATGTATATTAATATTTGTAAGCCGAAGGTGTTGTTATAGTGGGAAACCTCTGGGGCTTCGACAAGGAACAATGAAATCAACGGTTGGAGGCTCGGTTGTACATATGGATGTTGATGAAAGCATTTTAAATCGTTCCTCTTTTTTGTGCTCAATACAGACGCATAGTTTCTGCTTTTTCTTCTCCACGGTTTGATGACCACTTAAGAACCGAAAATCCCTCCAATTATTGTTGTCGACAGATAGAAGTGAAGCAAGCTCTTCCTTGGTGAGTCTGAGATGCATCATCGATCCGTTATCAGACACTAAAATAATTGTCAATGATCCTTTGTTGTATATAGTTTATTTGTCATTTGTTTCTTCGTTCGTTAAAGGTTGTGGGAAACTTTTTTGGCAAGCATACGTCACCGGCTCGAGCTCTGTAGTGCGTGGGAGAGGCCGGTTGAAGTTGCCCAAATGAGGAACAAAATATGCTTCATGATTTGGATAATAGCAGGGCACATCCTTCACATACGAACACCTCTGTAGTTTCGTCTCCCTTCCATCGACTTTCATAACCTCCCATTTCAAAGATCATCACAAAATGTTGCCCATTCTATGCTTAATGATATTGTAGGCTAATTATTCTTTTGCAATTAACTATAATCGTTGAGAACAAAAAAATCAGAAATTTTGAGTATTTAAAACAATTATATAAGCAACATCCGAGCATTGGCCACTTGTGAGGGAAGACGAGGCATTCTCATTTATTTGATTTGCAGACCATAACTGGAATTGTCCACCTATCCCTTCAAGTGGCTAGACTCGGTGCTCTCAACCTTGGAAATCCGCTCGAAGCTCATTAGCTTCTTTCCCCAAAAAGAAACATGGGCCTAGTGGTTGTCTGTAGAGTGACTCCGCAGGCGGTCACATTGTGGGCCCACAGTGTACTCTCTAGGGCTCAAGACGGAAGAATCTTTGCACACTAAACTAATTTTTTCCCTTTTTTTGTTTATATGTATTTTTGGGAGAGTGATAGGTTGGCTTAAACCCTTTTAGGAGGAGTTAAATTTGATGTGTTTAGAGTTTTTTCATGATTTTAAAAGACTTGCAAATATTTGAAATACTCGCCACATGTGATTTACAACTTTTAAGCATAACTGCTATTTTTATATAGATTAATAAATACATTCTACTAATATATATTAAAAATAGTTTATATATATATATATATATATATATATATATATATATTATATTTATTTGTATAATTTTGGCGTAAAAAAGCTTGACGTCAGCGTCACCAAAAGTGCAAGTAAAATACATGGCAATATCTTTGATGTCAAATGAAACCCTTGAAATATTTGGTATCTCAATTTAACAACATTATCACTCGGTATAGCTAAATATTAATCTGCCGTTAAAAGGGTACTAGTATAGCACACGACATTCTAAATCGTTCATCACACAACACCTTCATGCTCAACACCATATTCGATCACAACCTCTCACCATCTACTTCACCACCTGGTGCTCTCCACTTAGAGGAATGGCCGTTATCCACGTCAGGATTTCCATCTGCGCTAGACTTAATACTCTCCAAGTCGAAAAGACACTCTTCCGAGTCATCGAAAAATATAGCTCGTGCTGGAGAAGGAACCAAGCATCACAAAATCGCTAGCTTTTTTCCCGAAAACAAAACACAGGCCTTGTGGTTGCACTATAGAGTAACTCCGAAGGAGGTCATATGGTGGACCCTAGGGTTATGCTTGGGGGGCTCGAGACCACAAAATCTATGCACACTGCCTTGATATTTGCCATTATTTTTTGTTTATTTGGAATAGAAGGTTAGCTTAAACCCTCTCAACAAGGGTTAAATTTGACAGTCATTTAGACTTTTTCCAAGATTTTAATAGTAAAATACTTACAAATATTTGAACTAACCGTCACATGTGATTTGCAAATTTTAAGTATAGTTGTTATTTTTATATAGATTAACAGGTGAATTATACTAATAGATATTAAAAATAGTTAAATATATATAGAATAATCTTTTGTATATCATAATTTCGATGTTAAAAAAACTGCCTTGACCATCAACAAAACTGCAACTAAAATGTGTGGTGGTATCTTTGATCGTCAAATGAAACCCTTGAAATATTTAGTATCTCGATTTAATAACATTATCACTCGTTATAATTAAATATTAATCCAGGGTTAAAAGGGTGCCAATACATCACACAAAATTCTCTAGCTCACAACATCCATAAATAAGACAAATGTCTGTCATCTCAAATATGAAACAACATGTCTCATTAAAGGAATAAAAAGAAAAACTTCACATTATGATAGCGCAGATACCATATGGTAGCTCTGTTTTTCTTTTGAGGTAAAAATATTTGTTTATTCCCCATTTTGTGCCCCAAGGGTTTCTTACAATCCAGTAGTCCTCACCCCTCTCGGATCCGTAGCCCACAATCGGCACCGCATGGTCGACGTCGATGGGGACGTATGCAACCATTTATTGATGTGATGTCAATTATTTATAGTGTAGTCTCTCTGGTCAGGAGTAAACACTAATTTCTAAAAAAATGGCGATATGAGGTATGATGTTTATGATTATTTGTGTTGTAACAACATGGTGATGGTGAATCTTACCACAAGTTGATGCAAAAAAACAAAACACTAAATGAAAATGGGACACCGACGTAGAGCCCATGTCGAAGTAAACAATAAAAGACAACCACCACCACCTAAGTATAGTCATATGCAATGGGAAGGGAAGAGCATGATGTGTATTTCAATCTGCAGTGAATGCCCTTACCAAAACTAACATGATTTTTTTAAATTTCTCTCGCACAATCATATATGTTGGTGCATATTTTTTTGTGCTTGTGATTATGCCATGTCTTTCCCTATGTTTATTTAGTGGAGATTTGGCATCTAATGAGCAAAGTTTACTCGGTTATTATATAATTTTTCCCATACTATTTTTTTGGTCCCTATTCTTTCCATAGGGAAATCATGAACCCACATTCTTCAAGTAACTGGTGCACTATGCATTGGGAATAAGACAGTGCAAACAAATATATGAAGGAAATTTTTATGTTTTCTCATTGCAATGTATTACTAGTCATTGGAAGGCAAACAAAGAAAAATGTAAGCACAAGTGAAAACATGGTATATACTCCTCACAGGGGACACGAATCAAGATTGCGCCATAATAGGAGTTTAGAGTGAGACATAGGAAAACATTGACGCTTAATGGAAATAATATTTTGTAGATGTAGTTGTGAGAACTATCGGTAGAAACACCATGTAGGCCAATCTTTTGTTCTGCACCATGTTTTGACCAACTACACAACTCTCCATTTTCTCCTTTAAATATTTGACACATATGACATATGTTTCATATGTGCATGGTGTAAGAAAGAAGATTTTTATTTGCTACCCCCTAGCATTTTCCCCACACTTTCACTTATCCTCCCTTAATACCCTTTTTGAATAGACATCCTCCTCCCTCGATTTTTCACTCCCTCCAATTTAGCTTTTCCGATGCATCTCCTTCAACATTTTCATCACACACTTCACGTGTGATTGCTAGTTTATTCATAGTTATACGGCCAATGGCCATTCGAGGGTGATCGCCACCGACATACCGTGTCATGACAGCTTACAAAAAGTACTTTTAATTTTTTTAATCGTATACATTATATCTGATTAATAATGTATGTTAATTAACTATAATTGATTTGAAAATAGTATCACATATCGTGTATTATGTCAATGGGGGAGCTTTAAATAGTATTTTCATGGGATCTTGGGTTGTTATGTAGTGAGTGTCTTTAATTTGACATCGATTTTATTGTGAATTAAAAATTAAATTGAAAAATAATAATATATCGATGAAACAATAGGTTCTGGTGTTATTTTAAGTGTTTTTTTCTCTTTTGTTAAACCTTAGACACTAATGTATCTAGATCGGCACCATTTGTCATTAGTCATACAAAAATAATGTCAAAAATAAATAAATAAATTAATAATTATGATATGTGAAATGTATAAAATAAAGACTTTGACACTCGATAAATCTATACTTTTTTTAGTTATATATATTTTAGATATTTTATTAGTTTAATTAATTGTATAAGATACAATATTATGTGTTTGAATGTAATGCATATATAGTATTTTAGAAGGGTTTATTCCTAATGTTAATCATTTACATGTTAATTTATTATTAAAAAAATATTATATTAGGTTAAATGTATACATAAGTTGATCTAATGAGTAAGAACATATGTTCTTAAATGGGACATCAAAAACATATGTATATATTATATTTGAAACACATTTATGTGCCCTCTTATAAGCATGGGCCAAGCCTCCCAATATCCTTGACCTTATTTAAACAACATTTTCTTTCTTTTTTCATCAAATGAGGAAGACATGTTGTTAAGACAACAAAAAATAGATTGAAACCCAATCTTACTATGTGATGTTAAGCCATGCTAGTAAATCGATTAGGAATAAGTATCTATAATACAACTGTTAAAACCACTCCTTCATTTTCTTTTGGGAGACAATATTAAATGTTGAAAAGTATTTGTCCAACAAAGGGTTGATCTTCCATTTCAATGTACTTTGGTTAGGGCTATTGCTTCTCCACTCTTGGATTTCTTTGAATTGGAGACCATTCATGGAAGGTAAAGTGGAATTTTACCCCTACGCTAGGAAATTTTTAATTATTGTTTTTAATATTGTTGAAGATAGAGATGTAATATTCTCTAAGTTATGGGAGCTTTAGAATCATCAATTGATCATGAAGCCTTGGTTCATGTCCTTCAATCCAATAACTGAAACATTAAATTTCAAGCCTATTTAGGTTTGATTACCTCATATTCCACTACAAGTTTTGGGGGAGGAAAGTCTTATTTCTATTGGTAATGCATTGGGAAGTGTGTGTTCATATATTTTAAAACTGAACTTTATACCCATACTACCTATGCTGGCATTTTGGTGGATTTGTATACCTCTCTTGATCTACCCGCTTCCATTGAACTCAATTTTTTTGATAGGGTATGCACCCAACCCCTCGACTATGAAGGTTTACCCTTCAGATGTATGAAATGTTTTTTCTTGGGTCACCTTGCTTTTGACTATCAAAAAGTGAAACAAAAGGTGAATGAAAAATTATCTTGGTGGAAGGACTCCCAACCTATCCTGTTGGTTGTTGCGAATGGTTTAGATAATTCATCAGAAGATTCAATAGAGGATGTTCAAGAGGATGATGTGTTTGTGAATCAAGAGTCAAAAAATGATGTAGGGAAGATTCAGCTATTGGATGAGACTCATATTTCTTCTTTTTAGATGGCTCAGGTGTTGACACTCTTTTCAAATTTCTTACCTGATCACGAATCATTGACAATTATTCACAATGAAATAATCATTTATTTTTCAATTTAAACAAAATGCGAGTAAAGCGCCATGTAAGGATCATCGTATTTGGTTGGGTCATTGTATCACGTGAATATTGTCTACCCCCAGTTGTACTGTTCGATCTGCCTCAAATATTATTTATTCATAGTTGTAGAGAACATATAAAGATGCTTGTAAATGGTGTCATACATCTGAAATTTGAATGGCAAAGAATTTGTATACGTGTTCCATTTCACTAAAAGTATGGCACAACAATTAGATGGTTCATTTTACTTTAATAATCCTCGTACATATTATTTATTCCTAGTTATACGGCCAATGGCCGTTTGATGGTGACCATGTATTCCCAGTTGTCCCACATATGGCCTTTCTAGGGCTGACGTGTCGGTTGTACATATTAGGGACCGGATCTATAATTCAATTTTGTTTATTTCCATTTCCCTACCTATATACATATAACCATGTCATGACAGCTTGCAGAGTACTATTAAACTGTTTAATCATATACAATATATATGGTTAACAAGGGCTGTGGCGCAACAACAGTACCTGCCGCTAAGGTTTGTAGTATTAGGAGAAGGGAAGAACGTGTAAAGAAACTATCTTGATTTGTGGGTAAGTTTGGGCAGACGAGATGGCCCTCTGCAGCATATTCGTGGGTAGCTTTGCTTAATGAGATATCCTTAGATGGAGGCATCTAAGTGTAATGCCCGCTCATCGTCACTCCTTGCTTCTCGCGACGACCATGCTTCTAGGAGTTGAATGCCATTGTGTTTCCTTTGAAACGCCTCGTGTCTTCACCTTGTCGAGCTTGTATGTTGACCCTTCTTAATATGATTAATAACTTTTATTAAGTTGTAATAATAAGAGTATTGAAAATATTAATATTATTATTATTTTAATTCTCGATCGGCGATAACTTCAGTATCTCATTGTCAATTGTTATCAACGTTATGATTAATTATCGATAAACAATTTTATTGTTTGGTTGGTTAATTCATAAACCGAGCCCCAGTTCACGTAAAGAAGAGCGTCTCCTTTTGTGATACTTGGTTGGTCATTGTTCTGTGGTCTCTGTCGAATGTCAAGCCCTTATCTTCTTCCCTAGGATGATTAGTCCTACTTGCATGAGATGATTGTGTTTCTTCTCTCTCTTCCATGTCAGTGTGTTTGTCCTTGTTGCTAACCAAATTGGTTGGGGTAAGTGTTGGTTACCCGTCTTCTTTGGTGTCCATCGTTTGCTTGGGTAGGGAGGTTGCGTGTGTGGTTGGGTACGAATACTTTCAATACTCACTTAATCCTTTCAACTACCACCTACCCCGCCCCTTACTACTCTAGCTGCGTCCTGACTTGGTCACGTGGCTGTCTTTAAATGAAACTAATTGCTAATTGAACGTTGGCTTGTTTCCTTGCTGCAAAAAGGTCCTTGTTTGGTGCTGGCGAAGGTATGGTGTTTGGTGGCCTGCTACCATCCATTAATGTTCTTAATGAATGCATATTTTCATGCTTTTGGTCTGACTTGTGCCAGTCTTGGGGGCCGCATGGGTTGAAATCGTTTCAGACCTGCTCCATTGACGTTTTGTTGAAATAAAGGGTGGAATTTGAAAGTTCCTGGTAAATGTTTTTTTTTGTTGTGCATCGCCTTCCTTGACTCTCGGGCCGCGTGAGTTGTCCTTGTGAATTATTTTGCTTAGGGGTCGATTTTTAGACCTGGAAGCTTCTGCTTTGCTGGGCGCGTGGGTTTGGTGGAGAGTCAGACTGTGTTTTTTTAGGTAAATGCGTCCGAGTCCTTTGCTAGTATGTTTAGTCGGTGAAGAGCCTCCTGTCTCCACTGCATTCTGCCTGCTTGTGCCCAACGAGGAATTTAATGAAAGTTTTAGCGCCCAACAATCTCGAGGGAAATGGAATCCGACCTGGGTTTGCTGTTGCTGGCCGATCTGATAGGCGTGTTACCTCCACTTTCATTAGATGTTGCGGGGTGTGTTCTTGTTGGGATCCACAAGAATCGATATAGCAAATGTAGCCTACAACAACAGGTTTGGGTAGGTGGCAGGCACGCAACAGCATAGTGGAAGCCTTCATGAGCACCTCCAACAAGCAGGTTGTCCAACTATGATGTTATCCGTTCAGTTTTGACTGCTTCCTCAAAGTCGGGATTCTCCTTCAAGACTTTTTGTATCAAAATCGATTAAGTGACAGCAGGAGTGAGGCAGGCTCTCATGGCAAGGGGTGAAAGGAGAGAGAGGGTGCAGGAAGGGGATCGATGAAGGGTAGAGGAATTAAAAAGAAACTCGGGTGTAGTTGATTTAAAGGTAATAAAATGTTGCATGCTTTTGTGTAAGTGGCAGATCACACCCACGGGCACAGGAGATCTTTGCAATGTTGGAGAAAATGTCTTGGGAGATGAAGGTAGCAGGATATTCTTCAGATCCAGAGCATGCACTGAGTTCGTGTCCTTCAAAATCGATCAAGTGACAGTAGGAGTATTACCAGCAGACCTGATGAAATTTATTTCTGAGATTCTCTATTGCCTCTTACTTGTCTTTCGACGTAACCATGGAGGAGAACCTCATAGAGGCCGTCTTGTTTCATATCAGATTATTCATGAAGCACGCTTTACCTTGCAATTTTATGAGATGTTTCAACGAGTCACCGATTTGGCAGGCATAAAGGTTTCGTTGGAATTATCACACCTTATAAGCTACAAATTGAAGTGTTTGCACCGAGATTTTGACGTTGTCCTCAAATCTGATGAAGGAAAAGGTTTAATTACCATTTGCGGTAGATGCCTTTCGAGCTGTGGAGTGATGTCGAACCAGGAGGAACAGCATGAGCTGTTTTTCCCCTTTTCTAGCTATTTCTTTTATAATGATTGCATGATTATTGCTTGTTCTCCTGGTAAATGTGTGTTGTTTTTGTTTTGGGATAGCTTTGCGTGTGAAAATATCAATTGAAATGCTATGTGGTTGTGGTGTGCCTTTCCCGCAAGATTGTAGTTTTTTTTTTCTTTTGGGATAAAGTGTGCGTGGAGTCTTACTGGATACATCTATGTTATGCCTGTAGGAGTAGTTTTGTCCTTTCCGACTGGTATTGATCTTCTTCAAGATGGCAATGAGTTAGTGGTTGCTTAAGTTTTGTCCTATTTTAAAAATAAAAAAATAATATATATATATATATATATATATATAATAAATGAATAAAAATATTTACCTCATGAGAAGTTGTGTATTTATTGCCTTTTTGATGTTATCAGATCTGGTACTAATTTTGTCTTGGAAATGATACTAGAGAGACCCTTGCTCATTCTTTCCTTTTAAGCAATCTAATTTTGGTATAATCTCATCCCAATTTCATCCCTGGGAGGTCGACTACAAGGTTGGAACATTGTAAATTTCTTTTCCTTTTAGAAGCTTTAACGAACTGTGTATTATGCTTGTCGGATGTGACTGGCTATGACTAGATAGTGGGTTTTCGACACCGTCTTATGCAAACATGTTTTGGCCAAATCTAACTTGCTTACCTAGCTTATGATGACCTTAAAAATTTTAGTACCCTGGCCAAGGGATATCCTCGTCAGTCCTACATTTGTATTATCTCTCTAACTGGTCTTACGAAAGGTCCACCGACTTCTTTGTGATGGAAAATTTGAGGGTTCGATATAAGAAAAGCCCTTCCTTGTCGGACGCCCCCATGGTAGTGAGTGCATGAACAGTGTTTTACCCTTCCGAGCCTTCCGCAACAAACAATGAAGTATATGTCGGATGTGGTGAACATGGAATTAAGTCGAGGCTTGAGATGCTTTCGGGACCCGTGGAAAGGTAAATTACATTTACCCCCAAGCAACAATGTTTTATGAGACCTTCTTCGTCATATCGGTAAAGTAAGTTAGTAGTGTATAACATTGAAATATTTTATTATGTTGGGAATAAAGGGGTTTTTCGTTGAGGGATGTGCGGAGTTGGCACTAGCGGCTTAAGAGAGCCTTCAAAGTTTCAACTTATCATTCGTGGGACGTTGTTAATCTTGAATATATAATTAAACATTGGGCATAGTAATCAAAAATGTCAGCTACATTTTCTTAAGGTGTACGCAAATGCAATGCATTCCTTTTACATGATCTTTGAATTGGGTCCTTGAGTGGCCAAAACCCCCTCATAGGTCAGATGAGTTTTAGTGGACTTGTGTGGCATTCTTTCTCTCGAGTAGGGATGTTCGAATAATAAATCTTGTTACTTTTGTTTTGACATTATCGAGAGAATTTATTATTTCTATATCGGGTGGTTGTAGTACGATTCCTTTATTCTATTTTGTGAATGTGATGTTGCTATCGCTATCTTACTTAAGGAAAATAAAAAGGTGTATTATGTGGGAAATTTGTTATAATTTAGAATGTAGGGTGTAAGGGTAACCTTGGATAGAAAATGCATAATTTTGGCTTTCATATGTTCTGCAGTGTGCCTTTTGTTAACTAGATATCTATTTTGTTTACCTTCATACAAATCACTTTTTCTTATGCCTTGGAATGGAAATCGTGCACTAGTCATTCAATTAATATGATGAAATATCTAGGAAAAGGGAATGCATGCTCATGCCAGTTCTTTTGAACTGACAAAAGCTAACATGTTTTTGCAGGTTGTTTTTCTGAGCTCAAGTATGAAAGAAGTGGCCATTGTAGTTGCATAGATGATATCCACTTTGGTGCTTGTACGTTGTCTTTTATGGTTAAACTATTGATAACATCTAGTGGAAAAATTTTAGAAGATGGGTTAGTGCCTTAGTAAATGTATTGTAGAATATTGTTGTTGTAACTGTCAAACTTTGCTCTTGAGTTAAAATGTTGAGTTGTAAATCCTACTAAGGCATAGTAGCAATGAGTTGTAAGCACTATAAAGTGGACTGGATATTCCTTATAAAAGTTAAACGAAAATTTATGTATATGAACATATTAATGTAGATGTGATCCACTTGAAACCTTTGAGACTGGAACAATCAAGAGGAATCTATCTTTTAATAACAAAATATGATTACTTATTTTTTTCCCGAGCTAAACTAATAAACATTATCCTTTTTGGTGAAACCTTAAATGATCTCATGGTGAAATCAATGGTTAGATTTTAGAAGATGATAGGATTTATTGAGTAGAGAGGAAATTGATTAATAAAACCTTAAATATCTCTCTATCGTTTGAAATGTTCTCCTTTGTCAAACTTAAGAAAGTAAAGTCTAGATGGAACATTTAACCAATCTTGATAAACTCTTAGCCTCAATAAAAGATGGATAGTGGACAATGTGACCTTGAAGCTAAATTCTGTTGTCTTGTTCCGTTAACCCTTACCATGATTCATGGTGATATTTCCTAAGCAAGGTCAAAATTTGATCTTTAAACAAGAAGGCTATTGTTATGAACCCTAAGCGGTACTTTTCACTCAATCGGAACTTATGCCTTCACTTGTACAACAGAGGTGTGGAACTTGTGTTAGTGGCTTGAATAGATTAATTAACCTTGTAAGAAATGGAAAATGTTCTAAAATCAAATGAATAAAAAGCCTTGGACATAAAATTGATGATCCTAGTATAGAAAGCTTGGCCTTAAGCTATTTAGTCAATAGTTGAAAAGAAAGAAGTTCTCCCTTGTGAAAAGAATTGTGTGAATCATTACATGAAATTTTATAAGAACGTAAGTTAAGAATTAAGAGACACTTTAGTAAACAAGAAAATTTAACAAGAAATTTCCTCATGGGATGCCCTAGCTGTGAGTGTGTCATGTAGATTGGACTTCCATGTTGTCTTGTCAAAAGAAGAGTACATTGTCCTTGATAGGTGTGAACGTTTCCATGCTGACCTTGTGGTCTCCCCCGTAACAAGTGGTTCCTAGTGTTTGGTTGTAACCTTGTGACGACATGTTGTGTCATGTTGTGTCAAAGCAAGTCAAAAAAAAGTTATCCTGTATTTCACTGTGTTGTCCTTGTGTTGGTATTTTTGGTGTGTTACATTTGGTATCAGAGCGTAGGTTCATGCTCTCGAACCTATGGGCCGGATTGGTGTTGTATGGTGATGTTACATGGTGGTGGTGGTGTTACATGATGATACTGCATGATGATGATGATGTTGAATGATGATGATTTATATTGGAAGAGTAATGTGCTTTAAGCGTGATGTGATTATTGTCATAATTTTGATATTGTGAACGCACGTGATGGGTATGTCACCGTGTGCGTGTTTGTGATCATGTTGATATGTTTGGGGATGGGAGTATTCTCTCTCCTTCTTGTGGATTCTAGGAAGAATTCACGTGTGAATTATTGTTTGTGATGTGTGAAAAGAATTCTAATGTGGATGACGTAGTGTTGGAGCATTGTGACATATTGTGATATGTAAGTGTATCAATGTGTTGTATGACTAGATTGATGTTAAAAGAAATGAGTTGTATCATGATGTTTTTATCTTCTTTTGATGAGATGTGTGTATCACCTTGTTATGTAGTAATGGATGTTATGTTGTGATGTATTATGTTCATCGTATGTATGACTATGCAAATAGGTAATGCTTCATATTGTGATTTTGGGTCATACGGTGAGTGTATGAACCCTATCGTATGGTGATTGCACTTTGGGTGCAGAATGTGGTAAAGTGATGTATTACGCCCTGTGGATGTATGATTGTGATCTACCCTGTATACATACCATACGTGAGACGTTATGGTAGCTATGTGTGTACCACCATGGTGTTAGTGATGTTGTTATATGTTATGTTGTGAACCTTACGCTAACCGATCCTGAGGGAAATCGGTAGAAGTGTATGTTGAGAGTGAGGAATGGTGTACCATGGGTCAATAACTCGAGTCAAAACTCGGTTTAGTAGATAACATGTGATTCTTTCCTCTCTCCCTATGTGGTTGTATGTATGCAACCTTAGTGTATCTATGACTATGTTTAGCCTTGTCGAAGGGTGGCGGGATGATTTAGATGGAGGTGATGACAGCTTGTATTATTGATATGTATTTTACGAGATGAGGCTCGATGTTCCGAGTGCTAAAGAACTCGTTGAGTACCCCTTGGTGGCTAGATAAGGCTACACAGCTTATCGTAATGTGACATTATTATAAGTTGATTTTATTCGTAAATTGAGCTTTTTACTTTATTTTGCAAGGACCAGCATCTTTTCTTGATTGCAATGCTTTACAATTTTGGGCATTTCCTTGGTTTGTGGCACTAACATGGGGATTTTGATACTAACTTTGGCTATTTGGCCATTTATTTTAGCTTGATTTGGGGTCTTCTTTTAAATTTGGAATTTTTACCGCCTTGCCCAAGGCTTGTACTTTGCCACTTGGCACTTTGATTGGATTGTTGTGCTGGTTCTAATGTCGTGATGTGTGGAATAGGGTCATGGGATGCACCATGGATTGGTTGGACCTATGGACCCGCTTCGTTGTATGGGGGTATGCCCCAAGGGGTACATATAACTAGCGGGTTGTTGAACCACGCGTTATTATGTCACTTGGGTTAGGAGTGTTCGAACTCTATGTGTCTTGGACCATAGGGACAACCGGCCTCCTTGAGGGAGGCATAAGAGATTGAGGGAGGCATAAGAGTTTGAGGGAGGCATAAGAGATTGAGGGAGGCATAAGAGTTTGAGGGAGGCATAAGAGACTTGAGGGAGGCATAAGAGTTTGAGGGAGGCTTATGATATTTGTCTGTATGGTTGATGTTTCAGGATATATGTTGAGTTATTGTGATGTTTGGTAGTGGTCTTTTGATGTATGTGTTACTCATGTCAGATGGATATGTGTTGTGATGTTGTGGACATGTCATTGATCCCCTTGTGGACACTATGTACCTGTGGCATTTGTTTGGTGTTATGTGAGTTTTTCATTGATGCAAATTGAGGAAATGTCTAGTGGATTGTAGTACTGTTTTGGTTAAGTATTTTGGTATATCAGTCATTGATGTGTGCGAGTACTATGTTATGTGGACTGTGCCTATTCCATTCCGTATTTGAGTAACCTTTTGTGGTGTAATACAATCTTGAAGTATATACTTGTGTGATTATGAATCAGAGTGTCTTGTGAACTGATAGGTGTTGTGTTAGCGGTTCATGTTGGGCACCCATAATAAAGAATAAACAAAACCCTTCAATGATGAAATTTTTTTAAAAGAAATTAAACTAAGAATAATGATAATGGAAAGAGACTAATGAAATGATGAACAAGAAAGAATTGCCAATCTTCACGTAACATTGTGCTTCTAGGAGTTGAATGCCGTTGTGTTTCCTTTGAAACGTCGTGTCTTCGCCTTGTCGAGCTTGTATGTTGACCCTTCTTAATATGATTAATAATTTTTATTAAGTTGTAATAATAAGAGTATTGAAAATATTAATAATATTATTATTTTAATTCTCGATCGGCGATAACTTCAAGATCTCATTGTCGATTGTTATCAACGTTATGATTAATTATCGATAAACAATTTTATTGTTTGGTTGGTTGCTTCACAAAACCGAGCCCCGCTCACGTAAAGAAGAGCGTCTCCTTTTTGATACTTGGTTGGTCATTGTTCTGTGGTCTCTCGCGAACGTCAAGCCCTTATCTCCTTCCCTAGGATGATTAGTCCTACTTGCATGAGATGATTGTGTTCTTCTCTCTCTGCCATGTCAGTGTGTTTGTCCTTGTTGCTAACCAAATTGGTTGGGGTAAGTGTTGGTTACCCGTCTTCTTTGGTGTCCATCGTTTGCTTGGGTAGGGAGGTTGCGTGTGTGGTTGGGTACGAATACTTTCAATACTCAACTTAATCCTTTCAACTACCACCTACCCCGCCCCTTACAACTCTAGCTGCGTCCTGACTTGATCACGTGGCTGTCTTTAAATGAAACTAGTTGCTAATTGAAACGTTGGCTTGTTTCCTTGCTGCAAAAGGTCCTTGTTTGGTGTTGGCGAAGGTATGGTGTTTGGTGTGCTGTGCATCGCCTTCCTTGACTCTCGAGCCGCGTGAGCTGTCCTTGTGAATTATTTTGCTTTGGGGTCGACTTTTTAGACCTGGAAGCTTCTGCTTTGCTGGGCGCGTGGGTTTGGTGGAGAGTCAAACTGTGTTTACTACCCAACCACCGTGTACTTTCCTCCATGCTGGCCGCTTGCATTTCAAAATGGGATGTTATTACTAAATCTTCTGAGATTTTGTCTTCTTACCTGCTCTTGCCGTGTTCTGGCCACGTGAGGTTGGAGGGTGCCCTTTTGGGATTTTGTGATGGGCTTGGAGGGGATGCGTAAATCGAAGTGTAGTTTGGGATTTGTGATGGGCTTGACTCGGGCAACATTTGCCTCTCGAGTTTTTTTTCACGGTGTAGGGGTGGGGTTGGGTTTCATGGACCAGCGGAAACCTCCTTCTCTCTTAGGTTTCCTCCAAAGTGAACACCTTTTCACATTGTCCCGGAGCCTGAGTTTCGGCATTTTTTTTGTGTGTATAGCGAGAAGATAAGGGGGTTTAGAAAGCAGGGCTTTCTCTGCGATATTTTGTGTTCGTGGAACGTGACTGAAATTCTCATTCGTAAGTGCCGTGAGGAGGTGTTCGGAGATTTATTTGGAGGGGAAGAGGAAGAAAGGCTAGAGTTGGGAGGAGCCATCGCCGAATGTGGTTTGTGATCTTGAGGGGGCGTTTAGAAAATCGAGCTGAAATTCTCCAGAAAGTTTTGTGAGGAGGTGTTCGCGATTTGCAAGGGATCCTTATCTCGAGGAAAATCAGGGCCCGTGGAGTGCTGATCACGATGTTGATCCTTGCACGCGACCACATAGTCATGATCAGAGAGCAACCTCCACTTTCATTGAGTTCCCAAGGAGGTGCTTGAACGAGATAAAGTTTCAGTTTCATGATCGGTTGTAGCAATCTTGCACAAGTCAAACTTTAAAGTTTTTGAGTCTTGCCTTTTCATTTTCGAAAGTCACTTTCGTGGTGAATTTAACATGGAAGGAGCTCGATCAAATCCTGAACTTTTTTAAAGCGAAGCCATTTTGAGCACTTCCAATGAGCAGGTTGTCCACTATGTTGTTATCTGTTCAGTTCGACTGCATCCTCAAATTCGGGATTCTCCTTCAAGATATTTTTGTATCAAAATCGATTAAGTGACAGCAGGAGTGAGGCAGGCTCTCATGGCGAGAGGTGAAAGGAGAGAGAGGGTGCAGGAAGGGGATCGATGAAGGGTAGAGGAATTAAAAAGAAACTCGGGTGTAGTTGGTTTAAAGGCAATAAAATGGTGCATGCTTTCGTGTAAGTGGCAGATCACACCCACGGGCACAGGAGATCTTTGCAATGTTGGAGAAAATGTCTTGGGAGATGAAGGTAGCAGGATATTCTTCAGATCCAGAGCATGCACTGAGTTCGTGTCCTTCAAAATCGATTAAGTGACAGTAGGAGTATTACCAGCAGACCTGATGAAATTTATTTCTAAGATTCTCTATTGCCTCTTACTTGTCTTTCGACGTAACCCATGGAAGAGAACCTCATAGAGGCCGACCTGTTTCATATCAGATTATTCATGAAGCACGTTTTACCTTGCAATTTTATGAGTTGTTTCAACGAGTCACTGATTTGGCAGGCATAAAGGTTTCTGTTGGAATTATCACACCTTATAAGCTACAGCTGAAGTGTTTGCACCGAGAGTTTGACGCTTGTCCTCAAATCTGATGAAGGAAAAGGTTTAATTACCATTTGCAGTAGATGCCTTTCAGAGCCAGGAGTGAAGTTGAACCAGGAGGAATAGGCATGAGCTGTTTTTCCCCTTTTCCAGCTATTTCTTTTATAATGATTGCATGATTATTGCTTGTTCTCCTGGTAAATGTGTGCTATTTTTTTTTTTTGGGATAGCTTTGTGTGTGAAAATATCAATTGAAATGTTGTGTGGTTGTGGTGCGCCTTTCCCGCAAGATTGTAGTTTTTTTTCTTTTTGGGATAAAGTGTGCGTGGAGTCTTACTGGATACATCTATGTTATGCCTGTAGGAGTAGTTTTGTCCTTTTTCGACCTGGTATTGGATCATCTTCAGCGTGGCAATGAGTTATTGGTTGCTTAAGTTTTGTCCTATTTTAAAAAAAAAAAAAAAAAAATATATATATATATATATATATATAAATAATAAATGAATAAAAATATTTACCTCATGAGAAGTTGTGTATTTATTGCCTTTTTGATGTTATCAGATCTGGTATTAATTTTGTCTTGGAAATGATACTAGAGAGACCCTTGCTCATCCTTTCCTTTTAAGCAATCTAATTTTGGTATAATCTCATCCCAATTTCATCCCTGGGAGGTCGACTACAAGGTTGGAACATTGTAAATTTCGATTTCCTTTTAGAAGCTTTAACGAACTGTGTATTATGCTTGTTGGATGTGACTGGCTATGACTAGATAGTGGGTTTTCGACGCCGTCTTATGCAAACATGTTTTGGCCAAATCTAACTTGCTTACCTAGCTTATGATGACCTTAAAAAAAAAAATTTAGTACCCTGGCCAAGGGATATCCTCGTCAGTCCTACATTTGTATTATCTCTCTAACTGGTCTTACGAAAGGTCCACCGACTTCTTTGTGATGGAAAATTTGAGGGTTCGATATAAGAAAAGCCCTTCCTTGTCGGACGCCCCCATGGTAGTGAGTGCATGAACAGTGTTTTACCCCTTCCGAGCAACAAACAATGAAGTATATGTCGGATGTGGTGAACATGGAATTAAGTCTGAGGCTTGAGATGCTTTCGGGGACCCGTGAAAGGTAAATTACATTTACCCCCAAGCAACAATGTTTTATGAGACCTTCTTCGTCATATCGGTAAGTAAGTTAGTAGTGTATAACATTGAAATATTTTATTATGTTGGGAATAAAGGGGTTTTCGTTGAGGGATGTGCGGAGTTGGCACTAGCGGCTTAAGGGAGCCTTCAAAGTTTCAACTTATCATTCGTGGACGTTGTTAATCTTGAATATATAATTAAACACTGGGCATAGTAATCAAAAACGTCAGCTACATTTTCTTAAGGTGTACGCAAATGCAATGCATTCCTTTTTACATGATCTTTGAATTGGGTCCTTGAGTGGCCATAACCCCCCCTCATAGGCTGTATGAGTTTTAGTGGACTTGTGTGGCATTCTTGCTCTGAGTAGGGATGTTCGGAATAATAAATCTTGTTACTTTTGTTTTGACATTATCAGGAGAATTTATTATTTCTATATCGGGTGGTTGTAGTACGATTCCTTTATTCTGTTTTGTGAATGTGATGTTGTTATCGCTATCTTACTTAAGGAAAATAAAAAGGTGTATTATGTGGGAAATTTGTTATAATTTAGAATGTAGGGTGTAAGGGTAACCTTGGATAGTAAATGCACAATTTTGGCTTTCATATGTTCTGCAGTGTGCCTTTTGTTAACTAGATATCTATTTTGTTTACCTTCATACAAATCACTTTTGCTTATGCCTTGGGATGGAAATCGTGCACTAGTCATTCAATTAATATGATGAAATATCTAGGAAAAGGGAATGCATGCTCATGCCAGTTCTTTTGAACTGACAAAAGCTAACATGTTTTTGCAGGTTGTTTTTTTCGAGCTCAAGTATGAAAGAAGTGGCCATTGTAGTTGCATAGATGATATCCACTTTGGTGCTTGTACGTTGTCTTTTATGGTTAAACTATTGATAACATCTAGTGGGAAAATTTTAGAAGATGGGTCAGTGCCTTAGTAAATGCATTGTAGAATATTGATGTTGTAACTGTCAAACTTTGTTCTTGAGTTAAAATGTTGAGTTGTAAATCCTACTAAGGCATAGTAGCAATGAGTTTGTAAGCCCTATAAAGTGGACTGGATATTCCTTATAAAAGTTAAATGAAAATTTATGTATATGAGCATATTAATGTAGATGTGATCCACTTGAAACCTTTGAGACTGGAACAATCAAGAGGAAGCTATCTTTTGTAAATGAAGTATGATAACTTATTATTATTTTTTTTATTCCCGAGCTAAACTAATAAACATTATCCTTTTTGGTGAAACCTTAAATGACCTCATGGTGAAATCAATGGTTAGATTATAGAAAATGATAGGGTTGATAAGTAGGAGGAAAGTGATTAATAAAACCTTAAATATCTCTCTATCGTTTGAAATGTTCTCCTTTGTCAAACTTAAGAAAGTAAAGTCTAGATGGAACATTTAACCAATCTTGATAAACTCTTAACCTCAATGAAAGACTGATATAGTAAACAATGTGACCTTGAAGCTGAATTCTGTTGTCCCTGTTCGTTAACCCTTATCATGATTCATGGTGATATTTCCTAAGCAAGGTCAAAATTTGATCTTTAAACAAGAAGGCTATTGTTATTATGACCCTAAGCGGTACTTTTCACTCAATCGGAACTTATGCCTTCACTTGTACAAATGCAATAGAGGTGTGGAACTTGTGTTAGTGGCTTGAATAGATTAATTAACCTTGTAAGAAATGGAAAATGTTCTAAAATCAAATGAATAAAAAGCTTTGGACATAAAATTGATGATCCTAGTATAGAAAGCCTGGCCTTAAGCTATTCAGTCAATAGTTGAAAAGAAAGAAGTTCTCCCTTGTGAAAAGAATTGTGTGAATCATTACATGAAATTTTATAAGAACGTAAGTTAAGAATTAAGAGACACTTTAGTAAACAAGAAAATTTAACAAGAAATTTCCTCATGGGATGCCCTAGCTGTGAGTGTGTCATGTAGATTGGACTTCCATGTTGTCTTGTCAAAAGAAGAGTACATTGTCCTTGATAGGTGTGAACGTTTCCGTGCTGACCTTGTGGTCTCCCCCGTAACAAGTGGTTCCTAGTGATTGGTTGTAACCTTGTGACGACATGTTGTGTCGTGTTGTGTCAAAGCAAGTCAAAAAAAAAAAAAAAAGTTATCCTGTATTTCACCGTGTTGTCCTTGTGTTGGTATTTTTGGTGTGTTACACTTTGGTATCAGAGCGTAGGTTCATGCTCTCGAACCTATGGGCCGGATTGGTGTTGTATGGTGATGTTGCATGGTGGTGGTGGTGTTACATGATGATACTGCATGATGATGATGATGTTGCATGATGATGATGATTTATATTGGAAGAGTAATGTGCTTTAAGCGTGATGTGATTATTGTCGTAATTGTGATATTGTGAACGCACGTGATGTGTGTGTGTCACTCGGTGCGTATTTGTCATCATGTTGATGTGTTGGGGATGAGAGTATTCTCTCTCCTTCTTGTGGATTCTAGGAAGAATTCACGTGTAAATTATTGTTTGTGATGTGTGAAAAGAATTCTAATGTGGATGACGTAGTGTTGGAGCATTGTGGCATATTGTGATATGTGGGTGTATCAATGTGTTGTATGACTAGTTGATGTTAAAAGAAACGAGTTGTATCATGATGTTTTTACCATGTTCTGAAGAAATGTGTGTACCACCTTGTTATGTTGCAATGTATGTTATGTTGTGATGTACTATGTTCATCGTATGTATGACTGTGCAAATAGTAATGCTTCATGTTGTGATTTTGGGTCATACGGTGAGTGTATGAACCCTATCGTATTGTGATTGCACCTTGGGTGCAGAATGTGGTAAAGTGATGTATTGCGCCCTGTGAATGTATAATTGTGATCTACCCTGTATACCTACCATACGTGAGACGTTATGGTAGCTATGTGTGTACCACCATGGTGTTAGTAATGTAGTTATATGTTATGTTGTGAACCTTACGCTAACCGATCCTGAGGGAAATCGGTAAAAGTGTATGTTGAGAGTGAGGAATGGTGTACCATGGGTCAATAACTCGAGTCAAAACTCGGTTTAGTAGATTACATGTGATTCTTTCCTCTCTCCATATGTGGTTGTATGTACACAACCTAAGTGCAACTATGACTATGTTTAGCCTTGTCGAAGGGTGGCGGGATGGTATTATTGATATGTATTTTACGAGCTGAGGCTCGATGTTCCGAGTGCTAGCAACTCGTTGAGTACCCCTTTGGTGGCTAGATAAGGCCACACAGTTATCGTAATGTGACATTATTATAAGTTGATTTTATTCATAAATTGAGCTTTTTCTTTATTTTGCAAGGACCAGCATCTTTTCTTGATTGCAATGCTTTACAATTTTGGGCATTTCCTTGGTTTGTGGCACTAACATGGGGATTTTGATACTAACTTTGGCCATTTGGTCATTTATTTTTGCTTGATTTTGGGTCTTCTTTTAAATTTGAAATTTTTACCACCTTGCCCAAGGCTTGTACTTTGCCACTTGGCACTTTGATTGGATTGTTGTGCTGGTTCTAATGTCGTGATGTGTGGAATAGGGTCATGGGATGCACCATGGATTGGTTGGACCTATGGACCCGCTTCATTGTATGGGGGTACGCCCCAAGGGGTACATATAACTAGCGGGTTGTTGAACCACGCGTTATTATGTCACTTGGGTTAGGAGTGTTCAAACTCGATGTGCCTTGGGCACCAGAGGGACAACCGGCCTCCTTGAGGGAGGCATAAGAGTTTGAGGGAGGCATAAGAGTTTGAGGGAGGCATAAGAGACTTGAGGGAGGCATAAGAGTTTGAGGGAGGCATAAGAGACTTGAGGGAGGCATAAGAGACTTGAGGGAGGCATAAGAGACTTGAGGGAGGCATAAGAGACTTGAGGGAGACTTATGATATTTGTCTGTATGGTTGATGTTTCAGGATATATGTTGAGTTATTGTGATGTTTGGTAGTGGTCTTTTGATGTATGTGTTACTCATGTCAGATGGATATGTGTTGTGATGTTGTGGTTATGTCATTGATTCCCTTGTGGACACTATGTACCTGTGGCATTTGTTTGGTGTTATGTGAGTTTTTCATTGATGCAAATTGAGGAAATGTCTAGTGGATTGTAGTACTGTTTTGGTTAAGTATTTTGGTATGTCAGTCATTGATGTGTGCCGAGTACTATGTTATGTGGAGTGTGCCTATTCTATTCCGTAATTGTGTAACCTTTTGTGGTGTAATACAATCTTGAAGTATATACTTGTGTGCTTGTGAATCTGTAGTGTCTTGTGAACCTGATAGGGTGTTGTGTTAGCAGTTCATGTTGGGCACCCACAATAAAGAATGAACAAAAACTCTTCAATGATGAAATTTTAAAAGCAATTAAACTAAGAATAATGCTAATGGAAAGAGACTAATGAAATGATGAACAAGAAAGAACTGCCAATCTTCACAGAACATTAAAAGTTAAAATTTCTACCAAATGTTCCTCTTGCTTACAACTTGCTTTCCCTCTGGGTTATGTCGCATCGAGGACGATGCTTTCTTAAGGGGAGGAGAATGTAATGCCCGTTCATCGTCGCTCCCTTGCTTCTGCGACGACCATGCTTCTAGGAGTTGAATGCCGTTGTGTTTCCTTTGAAACGTCTGTGTCTTCGCCTTGTCGAGCTTGTATGTTGACCCTTCTTAATATGATTAATAATTTTTATTAAGTTGTAATAATAAGAGTATTGAAAATATTAATAATATTATTATTTTAATTCTCGATCGGCGATAACTTCAGTATCTCATTGTCGATTGTTATCAACGTTATGATTAATTATCGATAAACAATTTTATTGTTTGGTTGGTTGCTTCACAAACCGAGCCCCTGTTCACGTAAAGAAGAGCGTCTCCTTTTTTGATACTTGGTTGGTCATTGTTCTGTGGTCTCTGTCGAACGTCAAGCCCTTATCTCCTTCCCTAGGATGATTAGTCCTACTTGCATGAGATGATTGTGTTTCTTCTCTCTCTGCCATGTCAGTGTGTTTGTCCTTGTTGCTAACCAAATTGGTTGGGGTAAGTGTTGGTTACCCGTCTTCTTTGGTGTCCATCGTTTGCTTGGGTAGGGAGGTTGCGTGTGTGGTTGGGTACGAATACTTTCAATACTCAACTTAATCCTTTCAACTACCACCTACCCCGCCCCTTACAACTCTAGCTGCGTCCTGACTTGATCACGTGGCTGTCTTTAAATGAAACTAGTTGCTAATTGAAACGTTGGCTTGTTTCCTTGCTGCAAAAGGTCCTTGTTTGGTGCTGGCGAAGGTATGGTGTTTGGTGTGCTGTGCATCACCTTCCTTGACTCTCGAGCCGCGTGAGCTGTCCTTGTGAATTATTTTGCTTAGGGGTCGACTTTTTAGACCTGGAAGCTTCTGCTTTGCTGGGCGCGTGGGTTTGGTGGAGAGTCAAACTGTGTTTACTACCCAACCACCGTGTACTTTCCTCCATGCTGGCCGCTTGATTTCAAATGGGATGTTATTACTAAATCTTCTCGAGATTTTGTCTTTACTTACTGCTTCTTCCGTGTTACGCCGTGAGAGGTTGGAGGGTGCGTCCTTTTTGGGATTTGTGATGGGCATTGAAGCTCAGAAGCTAGTTTTTTTCACAGTGTAGGAAATTAAATCAAGTGGTTTTAGAAACCTCCTTCTTCTTCTCTCGCACCTTTTTCATGGAGGAGCCCTCAGTGGGGTAGTGGCATTTTTTTTTGTGGGGTATAGCAGCTCAGATAAGGGGGGTCATTTTCCTCCAGAAACGTGGGCTAACGAGAGCTGAAATTCTCCTAGAAAGTGCCTGCAATTTTTCGGAGGAGGTGTTTGGTGGATTCGAAACATGCAAGACAGAGTCTGATGAAGGGATCCGGTTTGAGTAAAGTAAACTTATCTCGAGAAAATCAATGGGACCTCATTCGAATAGAGTTTTATGAGTTTTATTTGGAGGGAAGAGGAAGAACAGGCTGGCTAGAGTTCCCAGGGAGCCATCGCCGAATGTGGTTTGTGATGTTGAGGGGGCGTTTAGAAACGTGGAACGTAGAGCTGAAATTCTCCTAGGAAAGTGCCGTGAGGAGGTGTTCGGCGATTTGCATCCACAGTAGAAAGTAAACTTATCTCGAAAATCAAAGGCCTCTGAGAGAGTTTTGTGCGCCACTGAGGGTGATCCCAAGGAGTGTGGGTGCTGATCTGATGTTCTCATGTCGCACGCAACCACATAGATCGAAGTAGCAAAATCTTGCAGTTAGTAGTAAAGAAGAACGAGATAAAGTTTTTGTTTGGTCTTTGCCTTTTCATTTTCGAAGTCATGCTCCAGTGGTGAATTTAACATGGAAGGAGCTCGATCAAATCCTGCAGCTGTAGCAGAAGCCATTTTGAGCGCTTCCAATGAGCAGGTTGTCCACTATGTTGTTATCTGTTCAGTTCGACTGCATCCTCAAATTCGGATTCTCCTTCAAGATATTTTTGTATCAAAATCGATTAAGTGACAAAGCAGAGGGAGGGCGCAGCTCTCATGGCGAGAGGTGAAAGGAGAGAGAGGGTGCAGGAAGGGGATCGATGAAGGGTAGAGGAATTAAAAAGAAACTCGGGTGTAGTTGGTTTAAAGGCAATAAAATGGTGCATGCTTTCGTGTAAGTGGCAGATCACACCCACGGGCACAGGAGATCTTTGCAATGTTGGAGAAAATGTCTTGGGAGATGAAGGTAGCAGGATATTCTTCAGATCCAGAGCATGCACTGAGTTCGTGTCCTTCAAAATCGATTAAGTGACAGTAGGAGTATTACCAACAGACCTGATGAAATTTATTTCTAAGATTCTCTATTGCCTCTTACTTGTCTTTCGACGTAACCCATGGAGGAGAACCTCGTAGAGGCCGACCTGTTTCATATCAGATTATTCATGAAGCACGCTTTACCTTGCAATTTTATGAGTTGTTTCAACGAGTCACTGATTTGGCAGGCATAAAGGTTTCTGTTGGAATTATCACACCTTATAAGCTACAGCTGAAGTGTTTGCACCGAGAGTTTGATGCTGTCCTCAAATCGATGAAGGAAAAGGTTTAATTACCATTGCGGTAGATGCCTTTCAGAGCCAGGAGCGAAGTCGAACCAGGAGGAACAGGCATGAGCTGTTTTTCCCCTTTTCCAGCTATTTCTTTTATAATGATTGCATGATTATTGCTTGTTCTCCTGGTAAATGTGTGCTGTTTTTTTTTTTTTTGGGATAGCTTTGTGTGTGAAAATATCAATTGAAATGTTGTGTGGTTGTGGTGCGCCTTTCCCGCAAGATTGTAGTTTTTTTTTTTTTTTGGGATAAAGTGTGCGTGGAGTCTTACTGGATACATCTATGTTATGCCTGTAGGAGTAGTTTTGTCCTTTTTCGACCTGGTATTGGATCATCTTCAGCGTGGCAATGAGTTATTGGTTGCTTAAGTTTTGTCCTATTTTAAAAAAAAAAAAAAAAAAATAAAATATATATATATATATATATATATATAATAATAAATGAATAAAAATATTTACCTCATGAGAAGTTGTGTATTTATTGCCTTTTTGATGTTATCAGATCTGGTACTAATTTTGTCTTGGAAATGGTACTAGAGAGACCCTTGCTCATTCTTTCCTTTTTAGCAATCTAATTTTGGTATAATCTCAGCCCAATTTCATCCCTGGGAGGTCGACTACAAGGTTGGAACATTGTAAATTTCGATTTCCTTTTAGAAGCTTTAACGAACTATGTATTATGCTTGTTGGATGTGACTGGCTATGACTAGATAGTGGGTTTTCGACGCCGTCTTATGCAAACATGTTTTGGCCAAATCTAACTTGCTTACCTAGCTTATGATGACCTTAAAAAAAAAAAAAAATTTAGTACCCTGGCCAAGGGATATCCTCGTCAGTCCTACATTTGTATTATCTCTCTAACTGGTCTTACGAAAGGTCCACCGACTTCTTTGTGATGGAAAATTCGAGGGTTCGATATAAGAAAAGCCCTTCCTTGTCGGACGCCCCCATGGTAGTGAGTGCATGAACAGTGTTTTACCCCTTCCGAGCAACAAACAATGAAGTATATGTCGGATGTGGTGAACATGGAATTAAGTCTGAGGCTTGAGATGCTTTCGGGGACCCGTGAAAGGTAAATTACATTTACCCCCCCAAGCAACAATGTTTTATGAGACCTTCTTCGTCATATCGGTAAGTAAGTTAGTAGTGTATAACATTGAAATATTTTATTATGTTGGGAATAAAGGGGTTTTCGTTGAGGGATGTGCGGAGTTGGCACTAGCGGCTTAAGGGAGCCTTCAAAGTTTCAACTTATCATTCGTGGACGTTGTTAATCTTGAATATATAATTAAACACTGGGCATAGTAATCAAAAACGTCAGTTACATTTTCTTAAGGTGTACGCAAATGCAATGCATTCCTTTTTACATGATCTTTGAATTGGGTCCTTGAGTGGCCATAACCCCCTCATAGGCTATATGAGTTTTAGTGGACTTGTGTGGCATTCTTGCTCGAGTAGGGATGTTCGAATAATAAATCTTGTTACTTTTGTTTTGACATTATCGAGAGAATTTATTATTTCTATATCGGGTGGTTGTAGTACGATTCCTTTATTCTTTTTTTGTGAATGTGATGTTGTTATCGCTATCTTACTTAAGGAAAATAAAAAGGTGTATTATGTGGGAAATTTGTTATAATTTAGAATGTAGGGTGTAAGGGTAACCTTGGATAGTAAATGCACAATTTTGGCTTTCATATGTTCTGCAGTGTGCCTTTTGTTAACTAGATATCTATTTTGTTTACCTTCATACAAATCACTTTTGCTTATGCCTTGGGATGGAAATCGTGCACTAGTCATTCAATTAATATGATGAAATATCTAGGAAAAGGGAATGCATGCTCATGCCAGTTCTTTTGAACTGACAAAAGCTAACATGTTTTTGCAGGTTGTTTTTCCGAGCTCAAGTATGAAAGAAGTGGCCGTTGTAGTTGCATAGATGATATCCACTTTGGTGCTTGTACGTTGTCTTTTATGGTTAAACTATTGATAACATCTAGTGGGAAAATTTTAGAAGATGGGTCAGTGCCTTAGTAAATGCATTGTAGAATATTGATGTTGTAACTGTCAAACTTTGTTCTTGAGTTAAAATGTTGAGTTGTAAATCCTACTAAGGCATAGTAGCAATGAGTTTGTAAGCCCTATAAAGTGGACTGGATATTCCTTATAAAAGTTAAACGAAAATTTATGTATATGAACATATTAATGTAGATGTGATCCACTTGAAACCTTTGAGACCTGGAACAATCAAGAGGAAGCTATCTTTTGTAACAATGATAACTATATTATTATTTTTTTATTCGAGCTAAACTAATAAACATTATCCTTTTTGGTGAAACCTTAAATGACCTCATGGTGAAATCAATGGTTAGATTATAGAAAATGATAGGGTTTGATAAGTAGGAGTGAAAGTGATTAATAAAACCTTAAATATCTCTCTATCGTTTGAAATGTTCTCCTTTGTCAAACTTAAGAAAGTAAAGTCTAGATGGAACATTTAACCAATCTTGATAAACTCTTAACCTCAATGAAAGACTGATAGTAAACAATGTGACCTTGAAGCTGAATTCTGTTGTCCTGTTCCGTTAACCCTTATCATGATTCATGGTGATATTTCCTAAGCAAGGTCAAAATTTGATCTTTTAACAAGAAGGCTATTGTTATGAACCCTAAGCGGTACTTTTCACTCAATCGGAACTTATGCCTTCACTTGTACAACAGAGGTGTGGAACTTGTGTTAGTGGCTTGAATAGATTAATTAACCTTGTAAGAAATGGAAAATGTTCTAAAATCAAATGAATAAAAAGCTTTGGACATAAAATTGATGATCCTAGTATAGAAAGCCTGGCCTTAAGCTATTCAGTCAATAGTTGAAAAGAAAGAAGTTCTCCCTTGTGAAAAGAATTGTGTGAATCATTACATGAAATTTTATAAGAACGTAAGTTAAGAATTAAGAGACACTTTAGTAAACAAGAAAATTTAACAAGAAATTTCTCATGGGATGCCCTAGCTGTGAGTGTGTCATGTGGATTGGACTTCCATGTTGTCTTGTCAAAAGAAGAGTACATTGTCCTTGATAGGTGTGAACGTTTCCGTGCTGACCTTGTGGTCTCCCCCGTAACAAGTGGTTCCTAGTGTTGGTTGTAACCTTGTGACGACATGTTGTGTCGTGTTGTGTCAAAGCAAGTCAAAAAAAAAGTTATCCTGTATTTCACTGTGTTGTCCTTGTGTTGGTATTTTTGGTGTGTTACACTTTGGTATCAGAGCGTAGGTTCATGCTCTCGAACCTATGGGCCGGATTGGTGTTGTATGGTGATGTTGCATGGTGGTGGTGGTGTTACATGATGATACTGCATGATGATGATGATGTTGCATGATGATGATTTATATTGGAAGAGTAATGTGCTTTAAGCGTGATGTGATTATTGTCGTAATTGTGATATTGTGAACGCACGTGATGTGTATGTCACTCAGTGCGTATTTGTCATCATGTTGATGTGTTGGGGATGAGAGTATTCTCTCTCCTTCTTGTGGATTCTAGGAAGAATTCACGTGTAAATTATTGTTTGTGATGTGTGAAAAGAATTCTAATGTGGATGACGTAGTGTTGGAGCATTGTGGCATATTGTGATATGTGGGTGTATCAATGTGTTGTATGACTAGTTGATGTTAAAAGAAATGAGTTGTATCATGATGTTTTTACCATGTTCTGAAGAAACGTGTGTACCACCTTGTTATGTTGCAATGTATGTTATGTTGTGATGTACTATGTTCCTCGTATGTATGACTGTGCAAACAGGTAATGCTTCATGTTGTGATTTTGGGTCATACGGTGAGTGTATGAACCCTATCGTATTGTGATTGCACCTTGGGTGCAGAATGTGGTAAAGTGATGTATTGCGCCCTGTGAATGTATAATTGTGATCTACCCCGTATACCTACCATACGTGAGACGTTATGGTAGCTATGTGTGTACCACCATGGTGTTAGTAATGTAGTTATATGTTATGTTGTGAACCTTACGCTAACCGATCCTGAGGGAAATCGGTAAAGTGTATGTTGAGAGTGAGGAATGGTGTACCATGGGTCAATAACTCGAGTCAAAACTCGGTTTAGTAGATTACATGTGATTCTTTCCTCTCTCCATATGTGGTTGTATGTACACAACCTAAGTGCAACTATGACTATGTTTAGCCTTGTCGAAGGGTGGCGGGATGATTCAGATGGTATTATTGATATTATTTTACGATTTTACGAGGCTCGATGTTCCGAGTGCTAGCAACTCATTGAGTACCCCTTTGGTGGCTAGATAAGGCCACACAGTTATCGTAATGTGACATTATTATAAGTTGATTTTATTCGTAAATTGAGCTTTTACTTTATTTTGCAAGGACCAACATCTTTTCTTGATTGCAATGCTTTACAATTTTGGGCATTTCCTTGGTTTGTGGCACTAACATGGGGATTTTGATACTAACTTTGGCCATTTGGTCATTTATTTTTGCTTGATTTGGGGTCTTCTTTTAAATTTGAAATTTTTACCACCTTGCCCAAGGCTTGTACTTTGCCACTTGGCACTTTGATTGGATTGTTGTGCTGGTTCTAATGTCGTGATGTGTGGAATAGGGTCATGGGATGCACCATGGATTGGTTGGACCTATGGACCCGCTTCGTTGTATGGGGGTATGCCCCAAGGGGTACATATAACTAGCGGGTTGTTGAACCACGCGTTATTATGTCACTTGGGTTAGGAGTGTTCGAACTCTATGTGTCTTGGACCATAGGGACAACCGACCTCCTTGAGGGAGGCATAAGAGTTTGAGGGAGGCATAAGAGACTTGAGGGAGGCATAAGAGACTTGAGGGAGGCATAAGAGTTTGAGGGAGGCATAAGAGACTTGAGGGAGGCATAAGAGTTTGAGGGAGGCATAAGAGACTTGAGGGAGGCTTATGATATTTGTCTGTATGGTTGATGTTTAAGGATATATGTTGAGTTATTGTGATGTTTGGTAGTGGTCTTTTGATGTATGTGTTACTCATGTCAGATGGATATGTGTTGTGATGTTGTGGTTATGTCATTGATTCCCTTGTGGACACTATGTACCTGTGGCATTTATTTGGTGTCATGTGAGTTTTTCATTGATGCAAATTGAGGAAATGTCTAGTGGATTGTAGTACTGTTTTGGTTAAGTATTTTGGTATGTCAGTCATTGATGTGTGCGAGTACTATGTTATGTGGAGTGTGCCTATTCTATTCCGTAATTGTGTAACCTTTTGTGGTGTAATACAATCTTGAAGTATATACTTGTGTGCTTGTGAATCAGTAGTGATCTTGTGAACTCCGATAGGGTGTTGTGTTAGCTTGATTCATGTTGGGCACCCACAATAAAGAATGAACAAAAACTCTTCAATGATGAAATTTTAAAAGCAATTAAACTAAGAATAATGCTAATGGAAAGAGACTAATGAAATGATGAACAAGAAAGAATTGCCAATCTTCACAGAACATTAAAAGTTAAAATTTCTACCAAATGTTCCTCTTTGCTTACAACTTGCTTTCCCTCTGGGTTATGTCGCATCGAGGACGATGCTTTCTTAAGGGGAGGAGAATGTAATGCCCGTTCATCGTCGCTCCCTTGCTTCTACAACGACCATGCTTCTAGGAGTTGAATGCCGTTGTGTTTCCTTTGAAACGTCTGTGTCTTCGCCTTGTCGAGCTTGTATGTTGACCCTTCTTAATATGATTAATAATTTTTATTAAGTTGTAATAATAAGAGTATTGAAAATATTAATAATATTATTATTTTAATTCTCGATCGGCGATAACTTCAGTATCTCATTGTCGATTGTTATCAACGTTATGATTAATTATCGATAAACAATTTTATTGTTTGGTTGGTTACTTCACAAACCGAGCCCCAGTTCACGTAAAGAAGAGCGTCTCCTTTTGTGATACTTGGTTGGTCATTGTTCTGTGGTCTCTATCGAACGTCAAGCCCTTATCTTCTTCCCTAGGATGATTAGTCCTACTTGCATGAGATGATTGTGTTTCTTCTCTCTCTGCCATGTCAGTGTGTTTGTCCTTGTTGCTAACCAAATTGGTTGGGGTAAGTGTTGGTTACCCGTCTTCTTTGGTGTCCATCGTTTGCTTGGGTAGGGAGGTTGCGTGTGTGGTTGGGTACGAATACTTTCAATACTCAACTTAATCCTTTCAACTACCACCTACCCCGCCCCTTACAACTCTAGCGCGTCCGACTTGATCACGTGGTCAGTTTTAAATGAAACTAGTTAATGAAAAGCGTTGGCTTGTTTCCTTGCTGCAAAAGGTCCTTGTTTGGTGCGCCGCGAAGGTATGGTGTTTGGTGTGCTTGTGCATCACCTTCCTTGACTCTCGAGCCGCGTGAGCTTCTTTGTGAATTATTTTGCTTAGGGGTCGACTTTTTAGACTCGAAGCTTCGCTTTCTTGGGCGCGTGGGTTTGGTGGAGAGTCAAACTGGGTTTACTACCCAACCACCGTGTACTTTCCTCCATGCGGCCGTTGAAATTTCAAATGGGATGTTATTACTAAATCTTCTGAGATTTTGTCTTCTTACCGCTCTTTTCATGTTCCTTCCGCGTGAGGTTGGAGGGTGCGTCCTTTTTGGGATTTGTGGGCATTGAAGCTCATAAGCTAGTTTTATTCTCGGTGATGGATAGCGAAGCAAATTAAATCGAAGTGTAGTTTTAGCAAGGATTTCGGTAGACAAACTACACTCTTTTCATGGCAACATTTGCCTCGGTGGAGTTCTTCTTCTCGCTAAAAGTGAACCCAACCGGGTTTGGGTTTGATCGCGTGGGCTCACAATTCTCTCCGGCATAGAGGGTGTTTCCTCCAAAGGAACCAGCTGCTAGGTTTTCAATTGTCCCGATGCAAAGTCCGCAATTTTTCGGGGCATTGTGTCTCTTGTATCTAGGCTAGGTCTTAAGTCGATGAAGGATCCGGTTTGGTGAAGAAACCTCCTGTCTATTTTGTGTTCGATGGGTTGCTACTCAGGACTCTCATTCGTAATACAACGTTGGAATGAGTTTTATTTGAGGGGAAGAGGAAGAACAGTTTTGGGGAGGAGCCATCAACAATGTGGTTTGTGATGTTGGGGGCGTTTAGAAACGCGTGGAATCCGAAATTCTCCTAGGTTTCGTGAGGAGGTGTTGGCGCGATTTCACGCATGGCGTGAGAAGTAAACTTATCTCAGAAAATCAAGGCCTCAGAGAGAGTTTTGTGGGTGTGTTCAGGGATCCACAGCCGTGGGTGCGATCTTGATGTTCTCATCCTACAACACAAATCATGATCCGAGTAGCAAAATCTTGCAGCTGTAGTAGAAGAACGAGATAAAGTTTTTGTTGAGCTGTCTTGCCTTTTCATTTTCGAAAGTCGCTTCAGTCCAGGTGGTGAATTTAACATGGAAGGAGCTCGATCAAATCCTCCAACCAGTATGAGAAGCCATTTTGAGCGCTTCGATGAGCGGTTGTTCACTATGTTGTTATCTGTTCAGTTCGACTGCATCCTCAAATTCGGGATTCTCCTTCAAGATATTTTTGTATCAAAATCGATTAAGTGACAGCAGGAGTGAGGCAGGCTCTCATGGCGAGAGGTGAAAGGAGAGAGAGGGTGCAGGAAGGGGATCGATGAAGGGTAGAGGAATTAAAAAGAAACTCGGGTGTAGTTGGTTTAAAGGCAATAAAATGGTGCATGCTTTCGTGTAAGTGGCAGATCACACCCACGGGCACAGGAGATCTTTGCAATGTTGGAGAAAATGTCTTGGGAGATGAAGGTAGCAGGATATTCTTCAGATCCAGAGCATGCACTGAGTTCGTGTCCTTCAAAATCGATTAAGTGACAGTAGGAGTATTACCAGCAGACCTGATGAAATTTATTTCTAAGATTCTCTATTGCCTCTTACTTGTCTTTCGACGTAACCCATGGAGGAGAACCTCATAGAGGCCGACCTGTTTCATATCAGATTATTCATGAAGCACGCTTTACCTTGCAATTTTATGAGCTGTTTCAACGAGTCACTGATTTGGCAGGCATAAAGGTTTCTGTTGGAATTATCACACCTTATAAGCTACAGCTGAAGTGTTTGCACCGAGAGTTTGACGCTGTCCTCAAATCTGATGAAGGAAAAGGTTTAATTACCATTTGCGGTAGATGCCTTTCAGAGCCAGGAGTGAAGTTGAACCAGGAGGAACAGGCATGAGCTATTTTTCCCATTTTCCAGCTATTTCTTTTATAATGATTGCATGATTATTGCTTGTTCTCCTGGTAAATGTGTGTTGTTTTTTGTTTTGGGATAGCTTTGTGTGTGAAAATATCAATTGAAATGCTGTGTGTTTTTGGTGCGCCTTTCCCGCAAGATTGTAGTTTTTTTTTCTCTTTTGGGATAAAGTGTGCGTGGAGTCTTACTGGATACATCTATGTTATGCCTGTAGGAGTAGTTTTGTCCTTTTCGACCTGGTATTGGATCATCTTCAGCGTGGCAATGAGTTATTGGTTGCTTAAGTTTTGTCCTATTTTAAAAAAAAAAATATATATATAATATATATATATATATATATATATATATATATATAATAAAATAATGAATAAAAAAATATTTACCTCATGAGAAGTTGTGTATTTATTGCCTTTTTGATGTTATCGAGATCTGGTACTAATTTTGTCTTGGAAATGGTACTAGAGAGACCCTTGCTCATTCTTTCCTTTTAAGCAATCTAATTTTGGTATAATCTCATTCCAATTTCATCCCTGGGAGGTCGACTACAAGGTTGGAACATTGTAAATTTCTTTTCCTTTTAGAAGCTTTTTAACAAACTATGTATTATGCTTGTCGGATGTGTGACTGGTATGACTAGATAGTGGGTTTTGACGCCGTCTTATGCAAACATGTTTTGGCCAAATCTAACTTGCTTACCTAGCTTATGATGACCTTAAAAAAAAAAAAAAATTTAGTACCCTGGCCAAGGGATATCCTCGTCAGTCCTACATTTGTATTATCTCTCTAACTGGTCTTACGAAAGGTCCACCGACTTCTTTGTGATGGAAAATTCGAGGGTTCGATATAAGAAAAGCCCTTCCTTTTGGGACGCCCCCATGGTAGTGAGTGCATGAACAGTGTTTTACCCCTTCCGAGCAACAAACAATGAAGTATATGTCGGATGTGGTGAACATGGAATTAAGTCTGAGGCTTGAGATGCTTTCGGGGACCCGTGAAAGGTAAATTACATTTACCCCCAAGCAACAATGTTTTATGAGACCTTCTTCGTCATATCGGTAAGTAAGTTAGTAGTGTATAACATTGAAATATTTTATTATGTTGGGAATGAAGGGGTTTTCGTTGAGGGATGTGCGGAGTTGGCACTAGCGGCTTAAGAGAGCTTTCAAAGTTTCAACTTATCATTCGTGGACGTTGTTAATCTTGAATATATAATTAAACATTGGGTATAGCAATCAAAAACGTCAGCTACATTTTCTTAAGGTGTACGCAAATGCAATGCATTCCTTTTTACATGATCTTTGAATTGGGTCCTTGAGTGGCCATAACCCCCCTCATAGGCTGTATGAGTTTTAGTGGACTTGTGTGGCATTCTTGCTCTGAGTAGGGATGTTCGGAATAATAAATCTTGTTACTTTTGTTTTGACATTATCAGGAGAATTTACTATTTCTATATCGGGTGGTTGTAGTACGATTCCTTTATTCTGTTTTGTGAATGTGATGTTGCTATCGCTATCTTACTTAAGGAAAATAAAAAGGTGTATTATGTGGGAAATTTGTTATAATTTAGAATGTAGGGTGTAAGGGTAACCTTGGATAGAAAATGCACAATTTTGGCTTTCATATGTTCTGCAGTGTGCCTTTTGTTAACTAGATATCTATTTTGTTTACCTTCATACAAATCACTTTTTCTTTATGCCTTGGGATGGAAATCGTGCACTAGTCATTCAATTAATATGATGAAATATCTAGGAAAAGGGAATGCATGCTCATGCCAGTTCTTTTGAACTGACAAAAGCTAACATGTTTTTGCAGGTTGTTTTTCCGAGCTCAAGTATGAAAGAAGTGGCCGTTGTAGTTGCATAGATGATATCCACTTTGGTGCTTGTACGTTGTCTTTTATGGTTAAACTATTGATAACATCTAGTGGAAAAATTTTAGAAGAAGGGTCAGTGCCTTAGTAAATGTATTGTAGAATATTGTTGTTGTAATCACAAACTTTGCTCTTGAGTTAAAATGTTGAGTTGTAAATCCTACTAAGGCATAGTAGCAATGAGTTTGTAAGCACTATAAAGTGGACTGGATATTCCTTATAAAAGTTAAACGAAAATTTATGTATATGAACATATTAATGTAGATGTGATCCACTTGAAACCTTTGAGACCTGGAACAATCAAGAGGAATCTATCTTTTGTAACAAAATATGATTACTTGTTTTTTTTTTCGAGCTAAACTAATAAACACTATCTTTTTGGTGAAACCTTAAATGATCTCATGGTGAAATCAATGGTTAGATTTTAGAAGATGATAGGATTTATTGAGTAAGAGGGAAATTGATTAATAAAACCTTAAATATCTCTCTATCGTTTGAAATGTTCTCCTTTGTCAAACTTAAGAAAGTAAAGTCTAGATGGAACATTTAACCAATCTTGATAAACTCTTAGCCTCAATAAAAGACGGATAGTGGACAATGTGACCTTGAAGCTGAATTCTGTTGTCCTGTTCCGTTAACCCTTATCATGATTCATGGTGATATTTCCTAAGCAAGGTCAAAATTTGATCTTTAAACAAGAAGGCTATTGTTATGAACCCTAAGCGGTACTTTTCACTCAATCGGAACTTATGCCTTCACTTGTACAACAGAGGTGTGGAACTTGTGTTAGTGGCTTGAATAGATTAATTAACCTTGTAAGAAATGGAAAATGTTCTAAAATCAAATGAATAAAAAGCCTTGGACATAAAATTGATGATCCTAGTATAGAAAGCCTGGCCTTAAGCTATTCAGTCAATAGTTGAAAAGAAAGAAGTTCTCCCTTGTGAAAAGAATTGTGTGAATCATTACATGAAATTTTATAAGAACGTAAGTTAAGAATTAAGAGACACTTTAGTAAACAAGAAAATTTAACAAGAAATTTCCTCATGGGATGCCCTAGCTGTGAGTGTGTCAGGTAGATTGGACTTCCATGTTGTCTTGTCAAAAGAAGAGTACATTGTCCTTGATAGGTGTGAATGTTTCCGTGTTGACCTTGTGGTCTCCCCATAACAAGTGGTTCCTAGTGTTTGGTTGTAACCTTGTGACGACATGTTGTGTCGTGTTGTGTCAAAGCAAGTAAAAAAAAAAGTTATCCTGTATTTCACTGTGTTGTCCTTGTGTTGGGTATTTTTGGTGTGTTACAATAAGTGAGAGGTTAAGACATGAAAGAAACTTAACAATTATCTTTGTTGAACATTACTATGCAAGCAAAATTTACGAATTAACAAAATAAGAAAACTTAATTAGAAATTTATTTCAGAAAAAATATAACAACAAAAGATAAAAGCTTTACCAACAGAAAATTGGTAAAATGGGAGGTAGAATGTAGTAACTACAACATACATCTCATTACAAGATTAGTCCAGCTGGCCCACACCAATCCCAATTGGGAGGTTAATATGTCGTCAAGCCCTTGACAATAGAAAGTATTACCAAAGCATTTTTGAAGTGTTTACAAAGTCACCAAAAACATTGAATAGACCAAGTCTGACTAAGAACTAATGAAACATCGCCAATACTTAATTCATTCAGATGTTATATGCTCACAAACTAACAAAATAAAATATAACTTAACCTATTTCTCGAGAGGAATATGAATTTAGTATTGTGTTTGTAGAGATCCTTGTGACTTGCCTCTAATTTTTCACATATCGCTTCTCTTAAATTTTACATATGAATAATAATAGTTGTGTCTGACAGCATTTTTCTTGTCATTAATCAACACTATGTAAAACCATTTGGATTCCAATAGAGATTCTCCTATGGAAATTTTATTACATCTGCACCTTGTTCAAAATGTAAGTGCATCGAGAAAATGACCTACAAATACTAATAAATATAGAGTAAAAGTAAACTTGCACTAAAATGCAGGAGATAAGTGAATGAACCAAAATTCAGAAAATGCTTCAAATAGTCCAATTTCCTCGTTTGCCCACAAATTTTCCATAATTTTTCAAAGGCTGTCAACTCATAAGGTTCATCTTCATCTGAAATCAATAGTGAAAATGGGTCTTCAATAGTTGACACTTCGGCATCATCAACATGTACCTTGTATATTTCATCTTCTATCTTTCAACGCATTTCTCAAAGTTCTTAGATTTATGCACATCAACTATTTGTATTTTGTCAAAAGCCTCTGAGATGGAGCCTGCATACAAAAGTGAAGCCTTATTTCTATCCTCTTACATAGTAAATTGCATGTTAACTGATTCTAAAGTGAGTTTCTCTCAAGCAATGAGGCGTTGAATTATTGAATCTTAATTTTTCAGTAAAAACTATTGAAGACAATTGCCAAGGAAAAAGATGGATATAATTTCCACCAAAACAATGAACAAAACCGCCAATGGCCAGAGTACTATAACTAAAGCATATTACAAATAGACCTTGGCCCTCAACTATAGCTAAAAAATGAAATAATGAAGTTCAAATAAGAAATTTATAAAGCATGAAGGAAAAACTATTGGGGTTATTAACCTATGTAGTCTCCTAGAGAGGCCCTGAGAGAGATAACTTTCTTCATAAGTGAATGGAGTAGGGAGGATATTACTCATGCTTTGCAGAGGCTTCTAAACAATATGAAATTGTGGTCCTTGTTGTAGTCGTTGACACCATGGCCAACAGAAGAATGAAAACCACCGAGCTACAGATATTATTTTGTATTCTCTACATGCATCACCCTCCATGCAAGTCTCATGCAAGAAGGAACCTGTCTTGGCCACATGCACCACCCTCAACCAAGGAACTGGAACAAATCCATGTCATTATTTTTAACAAGTCCCAATAAAATTTAACAAAATAGGTGTTATCTGTGGCAATATACCTGATTCTATTCTGGACAATGAAGCCATCAATGATTACCAATCAAATCGATTTTAAAATGATTTTTCCAACAAACCATAGATCTAAAGGACATATTTTTTGAAATATTTGTTCCAAACATTACAATTGCACCCCGAGAAAAGTAATTGTGAGAAGCGAAAACAATAGTATCCTAGTCGGCAGAGCGACAAGTACTAATAATGTAGGTTAATCAACTATAAATGATTTGAAAATAGCATTATATATCGTAAGTTAGGTCAATGGGGGATTTAAAATAGTATTTTCAGGGGATCATGGGTACTGTTATGTAGTGAGTGTGATGAATTTAGTTATAATTTCAAATTTGACATTGATTTTATTGTGAATTAAGAATGTAAATGGAAAAATCTTAATATCTTGATGAAATATTAGGTTTGGGTGCCTTTTTAAGCTTTTTTATAGTTATATATATTTAAGATATTTTACTAGTTTAATTAATTGTATAAGATATAATATTATGTGTTATAATATAATGCATATATACTTTTTTGGAAGGGTATATTCCTAATGTTTTTTTATTAGTGATAAATAGTTTTAAAAAAGGGATTGTACCCTTGTACAATAGGACTCAAAAGTCAGATTTTATAGATTTTACATTTCAAAAAGAGATCTAAATCTAGAATAAATAGTACAACCCAAAAGCAGAAAGCACTCTGCCAAGATCAAAGCCTAAAACCAGTAATCCTACAGCTAGAAAACAACTAGTAGACAATGAATACTCAGCAACAATAGCTGCTCAACAACAACACAATAGGCCTATAGCCTAGATGAATCCATGAGAGGACCCAACAAGACAACTCATTCCTTGTCCAATACAATAGAAGGTTTAGATTTAGTATATCTTTTATTTTTCCTATCTATTATCTTACATTCCTCATTTCCATCTTCCACTGAGATTGGAAGAAAAATTTCAATTGACTTGATAGGGATGTGACCCTCAAGAAGGGCATCGAATCACCATCTATCATTGAATCAACACCTTGAGAAGAGGGATTTTGAGGCTTCAACTCTTCCATGATGGGTGATTAAGTTTACTTGGGTTCCACAATCGGTTCTGAATGGGGGATTATTGTCAAATGATCTGGTAGAGAATCCTTCCCCAACCAGGCTTTTCCTTGCATTTGGAATGTTCAAATTCATCTAAAATATGTCCCATTTGGAAGCATCTTCGGCATCTGAAAGCTAATCCCTCATAGTCTATCCTTTGCACCCACTTTCTATCACCTATTTACAGGTGAATTTATGTTGGGAGGGCATGAGAGGTATCAATATCTACCAAAATTCTAGCATAAGTTGTATGTGTTTGATGGGAGGTTTTATAATCAACTTTCACAAAATATGTTAGGGTATCTCCTATGGAAATGAGGCAAGATTTGTTCCAGAGCTGTAATGGAAGTCTGAAAAATAGATCCATACGTGAAGGTTTCAAAGGAGTCTTTCAGTGGGTTAAAAGACGGATACCATGGCTTGAACATGAGTCCATGTTCATCCCAAACCCAATATTGATTAAATATTAAATCCATGTCTTCACGGGTTTCAAAAACAACAATAGAATATGCTTTAGCATAGAGTAGAGTTCAATCTTACCTGTAATATTTTCTCTCCATCTTTGTGTAATCCAATAATGTAGCTAAGAGAGCTTGGGCCTAAACATATGAAACCTTCAAATTAGACCATGTTTGGATAGGTTTTCCTCTTCCTTTAGGACCTTCTGTAGTAGATCATCTTCTATCTTCAGCACAAGAGTCATCTGTGACGGTGTTAAAGCATTGTCAGTATTTCTGGCATTATCCTTCTATTTGGAGACCACGATAGTGTAGGATTTGGCTCTGCTGCCCAAATTGTAGTGCCCACTTCCCATCAACAATTTTTGTTATTGATTATGATACTTTCGACTATATTTATGGATGTTATTATAGCATTTGATATGGCGTGATGTTGGATGTTAGAGATCATAGACTATTGTTGATTTCAATTCATATATGATGCATGTGGATTATTGGAGACATTTTATATTGATGTTGATATGCTAATTTACATGGTTATATATATCTGTGTGTGTGTGTGTGTGTGTGTGTGTGTGTGTTTTGAGACATGTGATATTTTATCATTTTGAGTAGAACTAGAAAATTGAACTAATATTATGATCATATTGTTATTGATGAAATTGTAAATGATATCATTACTTGCCTAGATGATGTTTTGATTCATATATAGATGATTTTGGAATTATATTGTATATTTATTTTGGATGTTTTGAAGCAGCCACGAGGCTGAAGGAGTTGTTATGTTTTTGTAGGTAAACATGTCACAACAAACATCGGGGATTGGAGACCAACCACATTGGAATTCTAGATGAATTCAACAAGGGTCACCATGGCAACGTGTAGTTGTTATTTGTGTATGTTTGAATTGATGTTAGGGGTTCCCATGGGGGGAATCACCTTCAAATGTGACCAAGGGTTATGTGTATTTTTTTATTTAGTTTCTTTTGTTTAATTTTAGTATGTGAATTTTAGTGATGTATTTCCCCTTTATTATTTATTTAATTTGTGTCAAGATTAGTGAGTAATCACGTTGTTTAAAAATTAAAAATGGGTAAGAAGAATGCATTTATTAGAGTTGATGGCTCTTGGATTATGTGTTGTAAGTGATGTGTAAGTAACTTGGAGTGTGAAACACTCCACCTTCCTTTTGAAATTCGGATCTGTCCTTAGGGGCTCATTTTGGAGGCTTGTGGGCCAAGTTAAACTTGTCCCACACCTCTTAAATTGCTATACCAACCCTACCTATGGGTTGAGGAGTCAAAATTAGGCCTTATTATGTATTTTGGGAAGGCAAGTTGTAATTTTATAATACACCTTCTTACATGTAATTAATTTTAGTCCTTAAGGGGTGTGGGCATGGATTGTGTGTGTAAGTAAAAATGTCATTTATTCAACCACTTATTAATTGTGCTTTGGATTTTGAAGTTGACTTGTGAGGTGGATTTGAGGATGAGTGATGTGGCATTCTACATGGAGCCACCTCATCCTCCTCTCTCCCTTTTCTATTTATTTGAATTCTTTTACTTATTTTGGGGTTATTTCATTTTGATTGCGTGCTCTTGCAATTTTAGAGAGCTTGAGGATTTTGGATGCTTGTGGAATTGTTGGAGCTTTTGGACTGTTTTGATTTGAAGAAGTTTGTTGTTGAATTATTTAATCAAGCTCTACCATGGAGAGGTAGGAGCTTGACTCTTTTAAAATGTATTTCTTTTATATTATGCATATGTGAATGTTGTTGAATGTTTTGGTATGTTTGTTGGTTGGTTGGGTAGATTGCCTAAGTGTGGTGTAGGAGAAGACTATGGGGATCTTTCTTGTGGGGAGGCATAAGAGATTTGTAGGGAGGCATAAGAGTTATATTTCATGTGGAGGGAGTTTGGGATGGGTGTTCCACCTTGGAAAAGAAATATCTTGCATTTCTTACTTGGTCTATTTTATGAGGGAGCCATAAGAGGAGGGAGGCATAAGAGAATGTGGTAGGCATAAGAGGTACTTGAGGGAGGCATAAGAGTATGTAGGGGTTTGGAGATGATATATTGGCAGGTTTTAAGGTGGACACTCATTTCCCATTGAGAGGTATAAACATCTTTCCCCATATATCTTATTCCTTTGGCTTTTGTATGATGAAGCCTTGTGTATTTTGTTGCTCTCTTTCTTGTGACTGTCACTGCATTATTTGGATTGTGTATGATTGTAAAATCTAGCATTGTGTTGTGGAAGCTTGTTTGTTGCCATGAGTTGAATCCATTTCCTATTGTAATGTGGTTGGGGCTTGGGGGCCAATGAGGAGGACGACTTCTCTTCTTCATTGGAATTCTTGGTTGGGTGGAGAGCGTTGGATCTCCCTTTTTTGTTGTGACAAATGAAATAGGGTGGAGCTCTCTTGTTTCTATTCTAGGAGCTGTGTATGAAGAAAAATTTTGCAGTTCTCCCTGGTTCCCTTATTGTAAAATTTCCCACTTTAAGTGGATGACTTTGTAATAGTATTTGTGGTGAAAATTTGTTATGTTTTTGGACATGAAAGTTATATTTGAATGAGAAATATTTTTGTTGTAAGTTTTCAAAAAAGGGAATTATTTCATTTAATTGAAGTTGATTTACTTTCCATCAAAATGGTGTTGCTCTTGTTTTGAAATCTGTTGTTGGAAATATTTTGCAAACTCTTTGTTTGAAGGCTGGAAAAGTCTGTGTTAAGGAATATTACATTTCTCTATGTATTCGAAAGGCACGTTTTGGAAAAATAGAACTACCTTCTTGCTTTTCCCTGCATTGTTGTAAGAAATTTAAACATTGTAAAATTAGAATGGAATGAACTTAAATATTTAGAATATGGCAAATGAAGTAGATCAATTCTAGTTGGAAGTATGTAGATTTTAATTTAGATTCACTGCAAACCTACAATTAAACATCAAAAAATGCTCAGATCTTCCCTACAATAATGAAAGGCAAGAAGAAACATTAAAACAAACTAAGGACCATCTAAACGCATCCCAAAAAAATTGTATTGCTCAATAAATTTACACAGAACTTCTTTAATCGGGCAAGAGATAGAAATATGCCTTTACAGAAAAAGAAAAATTAAATCTAACTTGAAATCTCAACCATAATCAATAAATCCCTGTAAATCCATCCAATTTCTATCAAGTGTGATTCTCCATGTCTACTTGGCATGTTGAGGAAGAAATAATGGTAGATCAACTTAAATCTGGTAGTTGAAAAGTTCAGTTCACATTTTAATGGTAGGAAAGACGTTTTCTTAAAACTCACCAAAATAAGTTGTTAAAAATAATATTTTATATTCTATATGCAAAGAAGAGTTTGATCCCTTTCCAAAAATTCCTCATTTTCCCAAATCCAAGCTTCCAGTCGAAAGTTATGGCCGTTTGAAGTTTTTCTTCAACTCTGTTTCAAAAAAATTGTCAAAATAATAATAATAATAAAATATTCCCAAGCAAATCTGTAGGCTGAAAATACTTGCGCTTTTTCACAAAAAAATGCAAAAGACACGAAGTCTCCTGCCACTCCACTAGCCCGAATATTTCTCTTTCGGTGAAAAATGTTCTAAGTCCAAAAATTTACTTTTGCTCAAATTTCCTCCGCGGCCCCACTACTCTGCCACTTCACTTTTGGAAAACCACTTCCATGGGTTCACAAACCCGCACCTTCAAATTTCACCTTTTGGAAAAAAATGGTGAAAATTTCCTAAGTCTCCCCGACGGCCCGCCTCCCTGCATGTCGAGTTGGGTGACACGTGGCTTCATTGGGTGTCGGTGAAGATGCGGGCTACTTTAACCCTTTTCATTTTTCTTCAAAAGCCAACATTCATATGTTTTCCCCAGTGGTCTGCTTCCCCGCTTGTAGCTTTTGGGCTGAACACGTGGTGTCTCTACGCATCGGTGAGACGTGACTCATTTTAAATATTTTTTCTTTTCCCAAAAAAAAAATTGAAAATCTAAGTTGCCTCTGGTGACCAACCTTTCCACCTTGGCTTGAAACTTGGACAAGTGTCCCCTTGTTGACCTCGGAAAATTTTCTCCATTTGGGCGTTGTTGACATTTTTTACACCCTATTCCGAAAAGGTCAACTCGAAACTTTTATGTTACTCAGTTAGTCACTTACAAGTTTTGGGGTATGTTCTGATCAGACATCTAAGAGGGGATACAATTTGTTTTCCTGGTTTTAGACAAGATTAGAGTGTCATGTATCAGATCAGGCAGCTGAAAGTGTTGCCTCAGAAGGAAATACTTTGCGTATACCACCTCTCTAGTATATCATCTTCAGCAAGACAATGCGGTAGCCTAGGAAGACTACTACAAAACCTTGGTGAAGGTGGGAAAGATGGCATATGTAGGGTTTTACATTCTAAAGTAGCAGTCTCAGTTGCATATTGGAAGCATGGAAGGGTGCAGTGTTATAATTTGTTGCATTCTCAATAAGTGACAATAAGGTACATGTAACAAACCAAAAGTACCAACACAATGGCAACATAGTGAAATACAAGATAACTTTTTTTTTTGACTTGCTTTGACACAACACGACACAACATGTCGTCACAAGGTTACAACCAACCACTAGGAACCACTTGTTATGGGGAAGGCCACAAGGTCAGCACGGAAACGTTCACACCTATCAAGGACAATGTACTCTTCTTTCGACAAGACAACATGGAAGTCCAATCTACATGACACACTCACAGCTAGGGCATCCCATGAGGAAATTTCTTGTTAAATTTTCTTGTTTACTAAAGTGTCTCTTAATTCTTAACTTACGTTCTAAAAAAATTCATGTAATGATTCACACGCTTCTTTTCACAAGGGAGGACTTCTTTCTTTTCAACGGTTGACTAAATAGCTTAAGGCCAAGCTTTCTAAACTGGGATCATCCATTTGATGTCCAAATCTTTCTTATTCATTTGATTTTAGGACATTTTCCGTTTCTTACAAGGTTAATTAATCTTACTCAGGCCACTAACACAAGTTCCACAACTCTATTGCACAGGTGAAGGCATAAGCTCCGATTGAGAGAAAAGTACCACTTAGGGTTCATAACAATAGCCTTCTTGTTTAAGGATTAAATTTTGACCTTGCTTAAGAAATATCACCATGAATCAAGGCAAGGGTTAACAGAACAGGACAACAGAATTTAGCTTCAGGGTCACATAGTTTAGTATCAGTCTTTTATCGAGGTTAAGAGTTTATCAAGATTGGTTAAGTGTTCCATCTAGACTTTACTTCATTAATTTTGACAAAGGAGAACATTTCAGACGATAAAGAGAAATTTAAGGTTTTAATAATCACTTTCACTCCTACTTATTAAACCCTATCATTTTCTATAATCTAACCATTGATTTCACCAAGAGATCATTTAAGGTTTCACTGTAAAAGGATAGTGTTTATTGGTTTGACTCGGGAAAGAAAAACAAGTAATCATATTTTGTTACAAAAGATAGATTCCTCTTGATTGTTCCAGGTCTCAAAGGTTTCAAGTGGATCACATCTACATTAATATGCTCATATACATAAATTTTCGTTTAACTTTTATAAGGAATATCCAGTTCACTTTATAGTGTTTACAAACTCATCACTACTATGCCTTAGGAGGATTTACAACTCAACATTTTAACTCGAGAGCAAAGTTTAACAGTACTCATTTGCGAAAACAAAACAAGGTTATATCAATTCATTCCAACATGATGTACAAATCAAAGGGAAATATCATCTCTATTGAACCGTGACTAGGGAGCAAGAGAGTAATAACATAGGACATTCCCTGCTACTATACTAAGGGTTAAAGTTCACTAGAATATCCCATAGCCAAGCGGTACTCAAATTTCATCTTTCACGTGATAACCAAACAAGCCACAGTTTCAACAATTACAACAACAATACTCTACAATACATTTACTAGGCATTGACCCTTCTTCTAAAATGTCCAAAGGTCCTTTCCAAATTTTATAACATAATACACATTCATACAAAGGAACAATATAACCAAGATTGATGCAATAATCTACAAGTCTTTCCATCATCTAACCACGTAAGCCATCTGCAACAATTAATAACCTGAGTCAGTTCACGAGAACTGAGCAAGATAAGACTATACATAGCAACAATAAGCTACTAGCTAACAATACCATGAAAGGAAACATTCTATTTCAGGAAATGGATCAAAGTACTAACTCCAACAACCTTTGAAACAAGATATAATTTTCAACATATCAACCAAGAAGAAAACCATAAGTTTTAGTTATGAAAATACCTCTAAAACTACAAAAGTTTGACAATCAAATATGCAAGACTAAGAAATTTAAATGATTAGACACAAGAGTTGAGAGTATTAGGATTTCAATCATATAATCCCGTAGATTACGTGATTGAAATCTAAAGTGTAACCCATCAATCCACATTCTCAAGGTGAAGTCAAAAGATACAAACCAGACCCGATCTTAGCTGCCAAAAGGAATATAGTTTTGGGATCGTTCCGTAGGGCCATAGGCCAAATAGGCTATAAACGAACTACGAGGGTAAAAACAAAGTTCCATCATGTAATCAAAAGGTTTAAAGGATGAAAAATCTTATATTCAAACCCGCAACCATTATATCTTAGGTAATAAGTGACCTCATAGCTAATAAGGATGAGTGGAAAGGACGGTAAGAATGTCCGGAATAGGTATTGCCTAACCGCTTACCTACTGAACATAACCAGGGCCGGAATAGCGACAAGCCTCATTAATACCCAAGTTGAGTAGGCAATCTAGCATTCTAAACACATCCTTGCAATTTTCATAATACCTTATATTTATAATCCTCCCGTTCTAGAGGAACATAGCCATGAATCTAGACTTGGTTGAAATTTTCCGACATCAACTCACTTCCTAATATCATAAACGATGTAAACAAGGAAAAAGGTCTCTCAACTCTCCTTAATTTACATCTCAACACTAAGTTTATAGTAACCTATGCAGAGATTAAACACACAATATACCATTGAAGATAGATATCCTCCAATAACTAACTTCTATAACGATGTAATTACAATTATTACACTCGACACATAAACAAACTATTCCAGAGCTTCTTTTCCCTTTTTGACAACAAAATATATTCACGACCTTCCATCACAATCATTCTAAATTTGCAATGAAAGGTCACTCATCAGGAAGGAAGTACAAGACAAGTTTGACTAAATTAAGGGACTTCATGTTACCTTAAGCAGTTGATGAAAACCTTAACTTTCACGAACCGTGAAAGGTATTACCTTACTCCATCAAGGCATTATGTCTATACATGATTAAATCGATCACACAAGGAATCATCAACATACCATATCTCAACACCATAAAGGTCATTAATTTTATCAAATTTTACTCATAGAAAGAGTAGGATCAAAATGGGGTTCTATCAATAATTTATGCCCTTCTATCAACCCAGGACATATTTTCGCCCAAAACTTCCTTCTTAACAAGCAAATATATTGAACTTCTAATTTTCAAAGCCCTAATAATTTGCACAAAACACGAAGTGCATAATCACGCTTATCATAACAATACTAATAATAATTTAACTGTATGTTTTCCTCTAGGGCAACAACATAACAGGAAACCAATACTAGTCAACGCTACAACGTTCTAGGGGCGATTACATACCCAGGTTCACAAAAGAAACAATGAAATTTTTGCAGAAGGAAGTAACTTTAAAATGATATATATATAAAGGTGTTTGAGCACGTCAACAAGAACAACCAACAGAGGAAATCCGGAAGTAACAAACTATTAACCATATATTGAACACAAAACCACATAATCACAGATTTATACCAGTTTCTAGAAGGAGAAAGTTTCATTTCAAGAGGTTTATTAGATACTAGCATATTATGTATATGGTTAGTCTATCTTGCCTGTTTTAACGCATCCAGTAGTCGATCACAAGATGGACGGTGCTCGCAATAAAGAACCCAACCAAGTGCAGCTTCTCTTCCTCCTCACTCAAGGTCCAGATCAGTGTTAACGGCCATGCTCTTGTCCTTGTCGGTGAACAAACTAGGTGCCACATCTATTACATACAACAGGGGATGAACCATACTGGTAACCATTACCATGAGCTATACTCTCTGAAAGAGGCCCTTGCCAAGTGCAGCCGATCTTGTGGTGCAGGGAATGAACTGTCACACGGCCTATAGCATTAGCCAATACCGGATTTGCCTCTTGCACTGCCTTCGAATCTGTGTCAGTAACCAAATACCTGTCATAAGGGCAGGCCCTAGAACTTCTGTAGGCCCCATTTTTGGCAAATGAACTTAATCCTTCGTCATTCATCCAAACACCTCCACCATCTCCATATGCATCTGATTGCTTCTTATTTGGACCTCCTAACCTTGGTGCTCTCATGTTAGGAGCAGCTCTAGTCTGAGACAAAGCAAAAGAAGATGGCTTTATAACCAAGAACAATCTCTTGGTACAGGCTCTATAACCATAAAACAGTCCCTAGACTTAGCATCCTCACCTATTTCTTGCATCCCATAACCTGCAATCATGGCTGTCCATGAGAATACATCACTTTTAGGCATTTGTTCAAATACTCGACGTGCAACTCTAAAATTCCCACATTTGCAATACATGTCTACAAGGGCATTCATTACTATAATAAACAAATCAAAACCACTTCTTAGTATGAAGACGTGGATCTCCTTCCCCTGATGCAAGTTCGACAGGTGAGAAGTTACTGGAAGAACAATTGCAAAGGTAACATTGTTGGGCTTCATGTCAGCCAGATGCATTTGTTGAAAGAGATCTAAACTTTCCTCATAATGTCCACTCTGTGCATACCCTGCAATCATTGTAATCCATGACACTACTGTTTTCTCAGTACATGTTCTGAATCTGAACAATATCCTGCTACCTTCATCTCCCAAGACATTTTCTCCAACATTGCATAGATCTCCTGAAAGTTTTCTTGCAAGGCAAACTGTGCTTCATGAATATTCTGATATGAAACAAATCCACCTCTATGAGATCCTCTTCCATGAGTTACATCGAAGAACAAGCAAGGTTTCAGTAGAGAATCTCTGTAATAAATTTCATCAGGTCTGCTGGTAATACTCTCACTGTCACTTAATCGATTCTGACAGAAATATCTTGAAGGAGAGTCCTGAACTTGAAGATACATTCGACACTGAACAGAAAACAACATAGCCGGACAACTTGCCTATTCATCTAGCCCTGGTTCATTTTCGCCCTCAATCCTCACTTTTCAGACAGAATTTTCTTCGGGATCTTACACCACGCTTGGTCTCTGAAAACTCTATGCAAATTCTGAAATTTATGATCCCTTGGGCTTCGTCTCGTGGTGCCTACAAAGAGAACCGATGCACCAGCAAAACCTTGGAACTCATTTTTCTGCATTTCACATGCAAGATTTCCACAATCAACATGATTGGTCGCGTGTAACTAGAACACCAGGGATCAACACCACGGCTCCTGGATCGCCCCTGCGCAAAGAATATCCGCACTTTCTCTCCTTGAGGTCACCGATTTTCCGAGGCACATTTCCTTCTTGACCACCCAGTAGTTGTTGGATACGGTCAATGCTTCCTCATGGCCTTCCCAGAGAAATCCAATTCTTCGCCTACGTTACGCCTGCACAAAGTGATTTTTGGAGACCCACGCCCACCTGAATGCATTAAAGGAGGATCAGCACGAGATCTTGGCGAAGAAAAAACGAGCTCCACCCACTCCTGTCTCCCTCACGCAAGGACAAGAAGGAAAACGTGGTGGTCAAATCAACCCGTAGGTCGTGGTGGTTAGGAGGGGTAGGTAGAACCAAAGAAATACGATGCCCACTGGGCATTATAGTACACTTAATTATTTACTTATTTCTATGATTAAGTGAATTATTTAAGTGTTTTGAGTTGATAAGTTCATTCATTATCCATATAATTTAAGGAAAGTATAGAAAGGAAGGACAATACATCTCATTACATGAAAATATATTCATTTATTCATGAGAAATAATTTTACATTTTCTCACACAAGTCGTGACAAATAACTGAAAATAATAAAAATGCATATATTTATGAAACTCGAAAATGTAATGAGGTAAAAGAAACCCGTCATCGCCTCGAGGATTTTTCTCGTATATACTATTGTTCTAGCTGTCTACAACAACCCCATCATGGTACCTGAAAAGGGAGGAAGCAAATGATAATCAATACCGAGCTCAAGGTTAATTTTAACTCTTTATACTTCTAACTTCAAAAATTCATGCATTGAAAAGTGTAATTATTAGGTGAAGTAGAAGAATTAAATTCAATAATCTGAAGTTAACTGAAATAAGACAAGATTACTGCTGAAACAAAGTGAAAAGGAATTAGGAAAATTTTGATAGGGCTTCGCCATGTAAAATCAACATTTCAAATTTTCCAGCATGCTAGAAATACTACTATCCAAGAAATAAAGCATCTAAATGAAAGAAACAAGATTACGTGTTTCAACAAGGCATCTAAATCATGGTACCACATAAATAAAGAGTTTCTTGCAATTTCCAGAAGGCCACTTGCAAGGTACAAAATATCAGAGAATATACTTCGGTCACAACTTAAAAATCTAGTTCAATTTTCAGTTACGGAATCAACTTTAGAGTCAAAAATACAAATGCAGCTATAGGTGAAGATCAAGTACAGTTGAATCATACAGTGCTTAGCAATAAACATAAGGTGTAGTTGTAAAGAAGCTACACCAAGAACAATGAATAAAGAAGTTGACCTTTCCAGGTCATCCATCAATAAATGATTCATCAAAGAGAAGGAAGATCGATGTTTTCCAAAAGCTTGGAAGTTACAAATATCAAGGTTCAAGAGGACATTACATATCATGCTAGAACTATCATCTTTAGAATTACGCAATGCAATGAAACGTTCAAGTATCAAGGTTTCAGGAAAATATATTGATTTTTTTCAATTATGTTTCAATCAGAATAGAAATATTCCCATCAAACCATGACAATGACAAAGTCATCCATAGATCTAAAGCAAAGGAGAAACACATACGAATGGAGTTTCATTCTATAGACCCTCTACACCGAGTTTTATACTTGAAATCATGAGAAAATGTATACCCAAAGAACAGATTCGAAATGCAGAAGATACATCAGTCAAGCTGAAGCATATCTAAAAATAAAGCACAGATATACAAGTATCTGAAAGTTGAGAGAAAGAACTCACTGACTAAAATGGATCTATCAAAGATGAGAAAACCCTCAAGAGATCATCATTTTCACAAAGAAAAGAAGGACCCAGAATGGTTTCAGCTCAAAAATCCCCAAAGGACCACAAGATCATAGAATATGCGAAGAATGAGCAAAATATCAGTGTTTTGAAGTCAAGATGATAAAAATGATGTAGTTGAAAAGCTCAGAGATTGGAAATCTTACCATTCCTTCATCAAAATAGTGATGCTCATCACACAGAGACCAAGTAATGAAGCTTCAATTTCTCAATGATTACAGCCAAGAAGAACACAGAGTTCCACAACATAACTCTTGTAGAAAATTCACAAAGAATCTTTTCCACAAAGAAGCCAAGCTCACAAAATAATCATCAATGGTGGAAACATCCAACCACCTCCTCAGAAAACTCAGATAGAGGAAGAGCTACAAAATACAGGTGTAATGTTAGTGTACGTTATTATTTATCCTTTTATTTATTTATTACGATAATTCTTACACTTGTGTTATCCCTATACTTATTGGGTTAGCTTGCTTAGGTGTACTAGTTATGGGGAGTTAGTTTACTAGTCTTTTAGAGTTAACTTAACTACCAAGATCGCTAATGGGAGTTCTTCACCAATGATTTAGGTAGTAGTTGCACACCCATTAAAATCCTTAGCCCTTGGTCATATGGTATGGTCATATGAGGGCTTAAAGCTTGTGATTCCTACTATTAGGTGCTTAGCTTCAGCCCCTTTTAATTTTAATTATGTGGAGAAGGCAACAACAATTTATTTTGTTTTAGTGGCAACTAAAATAAATAACAGAGCAAAATATTAAAAAGCTTGTAACTTTTGATTGGTAACTCGGTTTTGAGTGTCATTTTTTGCAAAAGTGCTTGTTTTTTTGTGTTATTTCCATTAGAAATATCTATTTTGAGACTTGCAATATAATTATAAAGTGCCAAATATGGAGGAGTGTTGTAATCAATTGTGGATGCAATTTCAGCTGAGCCCGACGTCATAAATTTTTAGGAGTTACAATTTGTACCTATCATGGTTTCGAGAATGATATGCTTTTCTCTAAAGTAAATTTTAGGAGTTGCAATTTGTACCTATCATGGATTCAAGAGGATATTGTAAAATATTTCAAAGAAAATAGATCGCTCAAGAAGCAAAATTCTCTTCTATAATCACTCATTCATGATAAGGATACAATAATACACTTCCTGCAGAACAAACTTGCTAGCCTACAACATCACCATCATATTGTGGACAACCATATCCATGCTCCTAGTCCACTTGTAGTTGTTGCTCTTGTACCCACTGACATTGATCTACTAGTCTTTGAGCCTGAACCTGCTTTTGATGCTTCTAAACCTGTGAGGCTTGTTACTACATGCTCTTCCACATCTGTGCCTATTACAATACCACATGTTGTGTATCCTACTTCTACTCAGTTGCATGGCTTTTTTGGGAAGCATACCACTGCATTCAGTTCTCGCATGCTCCGTTCTATGGGTCTCACTAATGCGAGTCATTGGACATTCACAAGGTATTATTTCCTCTATTCCACATGTGAAGTGGAATTCTTGCCATGACATTGGTTATTGAGCAAATACTTCATTGGAATAACACATTGTGAGCTCCTTTTTTTGTTCGCTCGACTCTTTTTTAGGATCATGAACAACACATGAGTTCTACATCTTCACTCAGCTTGAGAAACCTTAGATTACAACTTTCAGACATGATCAACTTTGACACACATTCGATGTTCTTTTGCATGCACCCATTGTGTATTTTGCACCAAGTCATATGTAGGCATCTTCTTCATCCATCCATGTTGATTTGGGGTGGATATCTGATCACTTGTCAAGGCAACATAGGAATTCATTGAGAGGACTCTACAGGCATGGATCTTCCACCATTCGGCCTCTTACTCCACTTTCTTTCCCTTCGCATTGTGATGCTTCTTGTTTTGATCATTTTTCTAGCGATTTGCAATATATCTCTCTTATTTGTTGAGATATTTTGTATCTGTATTTTCAACACTTTTGGCATGTTGACAGTATCTCTTATGGGGGATCTATTCTGGTGGATCCTAGTGTTAGTTTTTCAGTGTTCGAGTAGTTGATTTTGACAACTCATACAGATCTATGGTGTCACTTTACCCATTTTGCAGTATGGGAGGGTATGGTGTTGATACTACTTCTTCGAGTTTTGTGTTAATGCCTTGTTACTTTGGGTTTTTCTTGGATCATGGCACTCCTATTTATTTGGATCTCTTGTCCTTGCCTTGTTGCCTTGGTTTTTCTTGGATCATGGCACACCTATTTGTAGTAGTTGATCAAATTATGTTTGATGTTTACTTTTCACTTTCGACATCACTTTGTTGATAGTCTCCTTGCATGGAGCTATTCTGGTGAAGCCCAGTGTTAGTTGTTTTTGAGTTCTATGATCGAGCAATGGATTTAGACCACAGTGCACACCACACTTCTTCAAAATTATACGTGTTTTTGGAGCCGAGATTCAGAGGATATCTTACAGCAGGATTTTTCCCTCTCTACTTTGTTACTACTGGTTTTAGGTACCTTACGGTGTCTAATTTTCCCGTTTTTGTACATGGGTACCTCATTAGGCCTTGTTGCTAGGACACACCTTCTTTTCCACCCCCTAAGATATGCTTACGGGAGGGTGTTAGTGTAGGTTATTATTTATCCTTTTATTTGTTTATTAGGATAATTCTTACACTTGTGTTAGCCCTGCACTTGTTGGGTTAGCTTGCTTAGGTGTACTAGTTGTGTGGAGTTAGCTTCTCGCTTATGTGGAGTTAGCTTAAAGTCATTCTATTGTAATGTAATGAGCATTATGGATTATGATGGATTTCCATATATGGTATTTTAGCTCCTTTGTCTTGTAAATCTAATGTGGTGTGCTATTATCATCTAAGATCATGGTTTGAACGATCTTCTTTCTATTCCTTTCAAGAATGATAATCGAGAAACACTAACAATGGCATCGGAAAAATATTGCTAAGGCTTCGCCCACAAAACTAGATACAAAGTGGAGAAAATGAATAGTGTTCGAGTTTTTTTAACTCACCGACCTCAACTTTGGCCTAACCTAACTCAACCATAGTCCAATATCAATGATCGAAAATGACAAGTACATAGATCAAAGGCCAAAGATCGAGCTCCATGATCAAAGAAAACCACTTGGGTAATATGCAACTGACAATATTCAATGCATACAAAAACCCTAACCACATGTGATGATTCATGACATCAAATACAGAGGTAAAGAGATAAAGAGCCGAGGGCCTCTTCATCATCAATATCAAAGCTAAACTCAAGACAGGTTGAATTTCCACCGACACCATGATTGAGGGGTGAGTCATCGTGGAGAAGGGGCTAGCCCACATCACCAATCGAATAAAATCATTGCAATGACTTCCAAGGTCCAACTATAGTCCAAGCTCCAAATAATGCAAAAATGACCCAATTATATTGTGCAATGATCACCGAAAAGGTAAAATTTTAAACTATATTATTTCAAATACAAAGGCCGATACATATATACATGTATGTATTTATCAAGGGTGGTAGAGACTATAGTATGGCATGTGTAATGTAAAATGGTCGCCCCTTTTATTTTTCTAAGTCCACAAAGGTGGCCAAACCTGGTAAAGTGAAGGTGGTCCCCACTTCAAGGGGCTAGAGTTGATTTCAGAGTGTCACTCATGTGACCATTTTGAAGGAAGATGTCAATATCAGAACATGTGCACATGGTAGGTGGTCCCCACATGATGTTTATACTTTGTAAAATATTACAATTATTGTAATTATTTTGTTCTTTAATAGCGAGTTATTTGTGCATTCTTCAACAAGAGGTCGAAAAAAGGGCAGGAGATGAAGTTGCATGCCCATGGAGAGAGAGATTTCCTAGCAAGCAATCTTATTTTTAGCAAATTATTCACCCTTCTTTCTTAAAAATAGAATAGTCAACTTCAGTTTGACTGTATTATAATTAAGGCTAATAATGCCTATTTGTAACTACATGCTCTATTTCTATTCCTTTATCTATTATTAAGTAAAGGATAAAAATAGGATGCATGGGCAAGTACAAGCCTTAGGCTATTTTTAGGAAGAAGGGAAGGAATTATTTTGCTATATATTGTGTGCCTTTGCAAAGCACAGGAGGAATTTTTGGATATAGGGGTACTGAAGCAATTTTTGTCAGTTTACCTTCTGAGTGTGAAGAATTTATGCCTTCCCAATTATTTGCAGTCTTGTGTATGTTTCTATTAGTATTTTGATGTAAATTCCCTGATTAATCATCTTACCTTGTTGCAAAATTCCATATTTACTACATGATATTAATGTGCATGTTTAGCTTAGCAGTATTGTTGTGATAATATCCCTTAATACCTCTAAGTGTTTTAACCTTAATATTCTTTTAAAGAAGCTGTTGGTTCGTGCACCAAAATCCTTCACATGTAAATTATGCATATACTCACCAAATCCCTCATATAATTTTGGTCCATCACCTTAGTTTTAATTACTTTATAGTCATCTTTTACCCCTAAACCCTAGAATCAATTTAGGATATGTCAACAAGGAATCGGCCTTGATACTGGAGACTCACTTGAAAATAGGTATACCCACAGACCTGAGGTGTTTCCATTATATCTATGAAAGAGAGAGATAAAATTTTGCAAGCTTAGAAAACCTGCAGCCATCTCTCTACAGGGTGCACTTTTGAGAGATAATATTTTTTGGCATGCTCGGTGGGACAATGAATCAGATTTACGTGCAAGTTACGACAACTCCTTAGGATCTTTACAACATTTACAAAAGTCACTTTCAGGAACAAGCTACAACAATTTATTCTAAATATTTTAAGATCTTTTGGAGACTCCGTTAAGCTGATATCAAACCAATATTGTAGCATGTTCCATGCCTAAAGTGACTACAAGATCATCGGTAAGAGGAATTCCTCCTGAGTTTGTTTCTTTACCATTGAATTCTGCTAGAAGGAGAAGAGTTGGTAATAATTTACCTTATAATAGACCTAGTTTTGATAACCCTCCTCTTGATATTCTATAATGCCCCATTCCCATTCTTATTTTTATTTTTCAATGACGGTGTTCCTAAGCATTTAATTTTGTTGTACTCTTGTTGATCCTTGTTGGCTTCACCTTTTCGATTACCCTATTAAGGAAAAATCTCTTTCTCAAATTCGATAGGTGGCTTGAAGGATGACTTGATGTTGTTGGGGCATGACCAACTAGAGGGAACACCTGCATAATAATAATTATTCTTTTGAATTGTTGATTCTTACTATTATTGTCTTTGTCAAACTTGTATCTTGGTCCTTGTCAATGTGATTAATAAGTAGTATTAAGTTGTAATAATTATAGTAATAAAAATAGTAATAATATTATTATTTTAAGTATCAATCGATGATAACTTCATTATCTGATCGTTGATTTGTTATAAACTTTGTTGTTAACTATCGATAAGTGATTTTATTGTTAGATCGGTCACTTCACAGATTGATCCTCGATTCACACAAGAGGAGGGTATCTTGTTAGGATGTTGTGCTGGTCCTTGTCTTGCATTCATTTTCAAAACTCCTCTCTAGTTCCTCCTTGGCCGAATGAGTCTCCTCTCGTATTGTTTTTAGGTATACCTATTTTGATGAGAAGATTTGGATGCTTTCACCCACATTGAAAATTTTGTTGGTGTCCCACCATTTCACGGAAATGTGTTTGTTTGGATATCTAGTCACCGAGCTCATGTGGTGTAATGGCTATGGCCAATTCTAGAATGTAGTGCCACTTGTCATTACACCAGGATGGTATCTCCTTTTTCCTGTCTTTGGATTACCGTTAAGCTTTTTTTTAATTATTTGTTTTTTTAGGGTTTTTATGTCCTTTTTAGATTAAAAAAAACAAAAATAATAATAAATAAATAAATAAAATAAAAGAATTAAAAAGGGCATGAATTTGGGTGGTTTAGGGCAAAAGGGGGGGCTCGGGCTCCATTGTTAGGTTTTTTTTTTTTCATCCTTGGTTTTGTTGAATGGAGAGTGAGAGGGCAACGGCCACCATGGAGAAAGGATGGAAACTCTGAACCCAATCTGCACCCACTAGGTGTTGAAGAAGGTAGTTGTTTCTTGGATGATGGAAATGCACAGGCTTCTACACAGATCCATTTTCTTGGGTCACGTATTTTTTTGCATAGATCCATGCGCTTAGGGCAACCTTTTTGACTATTCCAGAGAAATGCCTCACCAAATGTCATCTCATGGGTTGTTGCGACCTGTGCAAGCATCCTCCCAACCTGTGTAAAAAAAAAATGCCCCCTTTATCCTCATGGAAAACTGTCAAAGCGTAAAAGATAGAAGCTTCCTCCCAACATGCAAAATGGGGATGTGAGTCCGAAGCCGTGCCAAAATGGAAGCTTTGGAACAGGGTATGAACAATAGAATCTAGTTTTTTGTAAGATTTTGTTCTTATCGTGTCATAATGATATGCATGAAAAATGTGGAAATAAACATAAGGCATGAGAGCTGTTTGACTAAAACGTCTGATAAAAATGTAGCCTACTGGAAAGAAACATGGTATTATAGACTGAATACATGTAGTTTTGCACATAATGGATTGGTAGAAAAGTATGCAAAACGTGGTAGCATAGACATGGCACGTGAACTGTTTGTCTTCATGCCTAAGAGAGAGAGAAAAGAAACAGGGTGGACCTCCATCAAAGCGCTGAGGATAAAAAGAAAAATAAATTCTATCTGATATGGAAGCAAAATGAAGGCATGGATACTGTTTAATTAAAATTGGAGCCCTTTAGAGTAGTTATCATACCTTGAGTGGGGTTTCTATGATTTTTTGTTAAAATGCCTTAGAGAATTGTAGGCTTTGGACAAGAATGATTGTTGTAAACACAAAGTGGATCCGTCGATAACTCCTTGGGGTCACTATTGTTTGCAAAAGCATTGCATTGTGGTTATGGGGATACCGCCAAAGTTGAGGTGTGGAGCTTTGGAATAGTTTTAGACAACCAAAAAGCATATTGGGTAGTGGATTTTGTTTTCAAATTGCAAGTGAATAGGAAGATAAGTATACAGTTGTGGATATAAACCCAATGCTCATGAATTGTTTGATGAAAATCCTTTTTCAATGGAATGGTCTCAACGGATCGCGAGTGCAAACCACTTGGAGCCCCCTTATACCCATTTTTCACTCATCATTTCCAGGCATGGTTCATCTTCCCTTACCTCTCATAATTCTCATGTTTTAGTTCTCTTTTGCAACTTAATAGAATTTTAAAATATTAGGATTTTAATACCATTAAATGTTTATTTCAACTCATTGCTAAAAAACAATGAAATGTCGTGTCGAAACTCACAAAGTCAAAATAACCCGTTTTGCATTAAAACATGAACTTCCACCCTCATTCTAAGGTGATGTAGAAAACTTCCTACCCAATTGGATCGCTACAACATTGTTTTATCGACCAGATGAAATTGACTTCCCAGTAATAATGTTGACCTCCTCCTTTTTAAATAGTTAATTTTTGCATTTTTTTCGAGACTCATTAAGTACCCTTCGTAACTCTGAAAATGAGATGTTAAGCTTCATTCATGTACCTTGGTATGTGAGGAGTCACCTTGACCTTTGGATTGACCCTCGAATGAACATATGAGATCTTTTTGATGCTCTTATAGGAGCCTTGTTACATTGTTTTATAGAGTAGTAAAAGTTGTTAAATCTAGAAAGTTGGCTTTCGTTTTGAACCGCCATTTGAAACCTGGACAGAGAAATTACTTTCTGCCTTCGCAAACCTCTAGTGTTCTTACTAGACAATTGCATGGAACCTTCAGTTTAGGGAAAAACACTTTTCTAGATAGTTTGGAAAAGCCATTTTGTAGGCCTCGATCACAGTTTGGCAAGGTCAAACTAGACCAATTTTGACTTGTCGCTCCAGAAAACTTGTCGCCGTTTGGAAATGGTTTTCTAGTTCTCAGTCCCATTGACTCTGATGAATTCTCCTTATATAGGGGAACTAGTAGGAAGTGTCTCATTGTGTGCTCATCCATCAAACATGTCAATTTTGGGCATGGTTTTCTGAGCCTTCGAGCTAACTTTGGTTCATTTGCAACTGGGTCAACTACGACCAGTGGCCTCGGAAAACTAGCCGCCAAATGAAAACCGTTCACTTTTTCCCAATTCCGTCAGTTGCTATGAACTCTTGGTATATCTGGGAACACGTAGAAAGTTGATCGTGGTGTGCATTCTCATCTGGAAGATAACTTTTGGAAGTGGTTTCTTAGCCTCTGAGCCCATTTTGAATGTTTTGTAGCTAGTGAGAAAATGTTAAAATAGAAAGTTGCGGGACCCTCGTAGGGTTGCCAAACCACCCTAGAAACTTATAAAACATGCAAATAACTGTTTAAAACTCTATAGTGTAACTTTTTGTGTGAAATAGAACTTTTGACAAATGGTGTTTTCTCTCTCTTCCCTTCTCTTTCTCTCTCCTGGGTTACAAAAAAGTAAAATGAAATGTAATGAATACATGTCTCTAAACCTTTTTATTTCGATTGCAAATTGAAATTATTATCATATGTAAATGGGAAACTTGAAAAATGATAATTATGTTAGATTAGGGTGGATGCCATGCCAGCGATTTATCGCTTGATATCTTGCTCACATGGTTTTTACAGGATGAAAGAATGATGACGTAAAGGCGTTGTGTAATGCATTAATTATCATTGTAATTTCTATAGTTCATTGTTAGAAGAATAAATGTATAATATAGTCTCATGTTACAGAAGGTTATATTTGATAATTTGTTGTTATGTATAAGATGCTAGTTTCAAGGACATCTAGGAAATGTGCATTTAATCTTAGGTTCAATTTAGATTCATAGTACACATGGTAAAAGGGTTGATATTTATATAAGGTAAATGAATTTGAAGTAATATCTTATAGTGCATATTTAGTGTTCATTCAATGATTAATGAGTCATCTTGTGCATTCATACCTTGTAAATGTAATAACGAGAATTAAATCAAACACTCTACCCTTGTTCAATATCGGAGCATAACTTGTTTTTCATGTGCGATACTCCTTACCGTAGAAGACATTGAAAACCGTAGGATGAACTTAATCTTTTCTCTCGATGGAAATCTCCTAGCTTGAGTAAACAAGAGCCCAAGAATGGGTTTATCATCTTAGTCAGTATAGTTAGTGACATTTTCATGAACCTGGTAGATAGGAGCGACACAGTCAAACTTCTTTTGGAGTATGTAGAGCTAACTCCTCCTTCGTAGCCTAGTGGACTACCTTGTCATCCAAAGATAGATTTAAAATTAAATTTCTTCATCGAGTGAAATCCTATTGGACCCAGACGACATAGATGGAGGTTGTGACTTAGTTGTTCTAGGTCTTAAACTCTTGTTAATGAACCCCTTGGCTCCGCACAGCTAAATGTGTTACTTTGGTTTCTCTCAACATAACACCTTGGGTCTCTTCTGGAAGGTGGTTTAGCATAAATTTGTCCTCTCACTTAAAACTCTTATACAGTTGAGGGGTAGACCCTTAGGTGAAGTTAGAATAAATCTGAAACTCAGTTGATTTGGATGTTAACTTGGGTTCATGTGTAGCTACAAGCCTTCTAATCTTTTATGTCTTTAAGAGGTTAGACAAACAGTTTGTAACTCCTTTTCAAGACAATGCTAATAAGACCATAATGTGACGTAGAAAATAAAGCACATAAGAGTAAAAACGAGAGTGGAGGTTCGAAATAATGCCACCCTTGAAGACCTTATAAATCAATTAAATATATTCTTTTGTTTCAAAGAATATGAATTGTTCTTGATGTGATCAACCTTCGAGAAAACAAAATACATATATAAATCAAAAAGGAAATTCACAAGTCATTGAATTAGAATAACTATGGTAGGGAAATAATTGTACCATGATCGAGGAATGTTTTGTGGTAAAAAACTATCTTGTATTTTAAATCTCGGTTAAATCCTAATATCACTATATGGACACCAAGTCACATTCACATGAGTTGTAAGAGTAAAAAGGTAGACATTGAATATATGTTCGAGAAGAAGATTCTTAACATAAGGACAAGATAATTAAGTTTTTGTATGCATCTAAACCAAGCCAAATAAGTATGCAAGTTATGGAAACTTTTATAAAGAATAAGAAACCAACTTAAAATGGGTGAATGATAATTCAACCTTGGTATGAACTTAAGAATCTGTAGGTGGACAAACGAGAAATTTTATCCTTGCCCAATAATGTTCTTGGAATGTTAATCGTAACTAAAATACAATTAAAGAAAAGATGTGTTATGGGTTTTCCTATCCTGGAGTCTTCTTTCTGAGGTTGGGGCATTGTTAGTATTCGTTCATTGGGAAAAGTGTGACATCGACATGCCTATGTTGTTTCCATGTGTCTATGTGAGTCGATGGCTTATGTGGTTGTCATATGCGAGTCGAGTTTCTATACTTGAAACCCATGTTGTGTTGTGTGTAGTGAGCAATGTAAGTCAAAAAAATTATCCTGGTATTTTACTGTTGTAATTGTGTGTGTAAAATGTGGGCACTACATATGGTATCATAAGCGAGGTTCATACTCTCAAACCTTTGGGATGGATTGGAGTTGTGATGATTCTGCATGATGGTGGTGGATATTGGAAGAGTAATGTGATATATGTTGTTATGTGAACTATGTCGTAATTGTGAAATTTTGAATGCACATGTTGTGTATGTCACTTAGTGCATATTTGTTATCTTATTGATGTGCTTGTGATGAGAGTATTGCCTCTCCTTTTCATGGATTCAATGAGGAATCCGTGTGTGATGTACTGCTTTGTTGTTTGTGAATGGAATGTTATTGTGGATTGCTGAGGGTTAGAACATTTTGGCATTATGTAATGTGAAGGTGTATTGATGTATTGCATGACAAAATTGATGTAAAGTGAAAGGAATTTTATCGTGATGTCATCACCATATTGTGATTAGTTGTGTGCATCGTCATGTTGTATTGCAATTGACTATATGTCGTAATGTTAGACATTGTTTTCCTCATATGTATAATTCATGTAATATGTGATGGTTCATGTCATGATTTAGGGGCATATGGTGAGTATGATCCCTAGTGTATAGTGATTGCACTTTGGGTGTAGGATGTGGTAATGTGATGTATCATAACCCATGAAGGTAATGATTGTGTTATACCCCGTATAAATACCATGCGTAAGATTATGGTTAACGTGCATGAATCACCATTGTGTTAGTGATGTAGTTATGTGTATGTTGTGAACCTTACACTAGATGACCCTAAGGGAAGAAAATTGTCAAGAGTGTATGTGTGGAGAGAGGAGGTGTGGACCAGGTTTTCATAATCTTGAGCCGAGTACGAGTGAGGAAGTGGAGTCTTATATAGACTAAAACCCACTTCTATCTATTTAGTATACTTCGAGCTTGCTCAGTATATTATGGGTGCACACCACCTTAGGCTCAACTTATGTAACTAGAGTTCCCTGCTCTTTCCTATTGGATTATTCATTGAATAATCCTATGTGATTTTGACTATGTTGATCCTTGTGGGAGTATGGAGTAATGATTCAGGCAGAGATGATGATAGTTACATTATTTGATATACTCATTTCTAGTTACATGTATATTTTTACGAGCTGAGGCTCGATGTTCGAGTGCCAACAACTCGATGAGTACCCCTTTGGTGGTGGTATGAGGCCACATAGTGATTGTAATGTGCTATTTCTCCATACGTATTTTTATTCGTAAATTGATCATTATCTCTTTTAGCTAGAACCAACTATTTTTCTTGATTGACATGTTCTTATATTTTGGGCATTTATTTGTTTGTTGCATTAACATTTGGATTTTGCACTAACCATGGCTAATTAGCCATTTTTTTTCTTAGTTTTAAAACTTTCTTGTCATATTTAAAAGTTTTGTAGCCTAGCCCAAGGCTTTTGATTTTTCCACTTGGCATTTGAATGGATTGTTATGTTGGTTCTAATGTCATAATGTGTTGGAATAGGGTCATGGGATTAACCATGGAGTGGTTGAACCTATGGACCCACTTCATTGTATGGGGGTACACCCCAAGGAGTTACAGATAACTAGTAGGTTGTTGAACCACGAGTTATTATGTCACTTGGGTTGGGGGTGATGGGGCTCTATGTGCCCAAGGCCATAGGGTGACCCGACCTCATTAAAAGGAGAAAGGAGATGGGCCTCTATGGTTGAGTGACCTATTATTCTTATGGCACTCTATGGTTGAGTGACCTATTATTCTTGATGAGGCTCTATGGTTGAGTGACCCACTTGGTTTTGGCACTATGATTATTTCTCCTTGGGAGGTATATGGAGTTATTTGGTGATGGCTTGGGAGGTATATGGAGTTGCTTTATGATGCTTCAGGAGACATATGGAGTTATTTCTTGATATTTTGAGATGTGTGGAGTTGGTATAGTGAGTTATGTGTACCCTTGTGAGTCTTTTGACACCTTGTTATGTTTGAGGCTTGACTCTTCCCTTGGTTGGTATGGACTATCGGATATTGTCTTGGCACTATGTTGGTACAGTCATGGATTTTGCATTAGGTGATGCTCGTTGTATATGTATCCACGTGATGATTTTGTTTTTTTCAGTCACATCTATGTACTGGATCGATGTCTGTGACATAATTGTTGGAAATTCTTTGCTATGTAGACTGTTGGTTGTCATCCCATGGTGTAGTTAATGGTCTTGTGATGTGATACAATCATGAAAGTAGGCAGCAAGATGTCTCATGGGTTTTGTGTTGTGTTAAGTTTTGTGTGACCTTCTAATGTTAGTTATTGTTGGGCACCCATGCACTTAAGACAACTGAAAAATTCTAAACAATGAATATTATAATCTTAAGATAAGAAATACTATAAAAGAAAATGCTAACTAAGTAATAAGGTAAACTGGAACTACCAATCTTCACAGAACCTTGAAAGTTAAAATTTCTACCGATGTTCCTAGGGCCACCCCGTGACTGTGATTTTGTGTTTGAAATCTTAACCTTAGAGCGTACCTTCACCATATTCATTCCTTGTTGCTTACCATTTCTCCTTCTTCATTGTATGTCACATCGAGGATGATGCTTTCTTAAGGGGAGGAGAATGTAATGCCCCATTCCTCATTCTTATTTTTCTTCTTCAACGACCGTGTTGCTAAGCGTTTAACATTGTTGTGCTCCTATTGATCCTTGTTGGCTTCACCTTTTTGATTACCCTGTTAAGGAAAAATCTTTCTTGAATTTGATAGGTGGTTTGAAGGATGACTTGATGTTGTTGGGGTGTGACCAACTAGAGGGAACACCTACATAATAATAATTATTCTTTTGAATTGTCGATTCTTGCTATTATTGTTTTGGTCAAGCTTGTATGTTGGTCCTTGTCAATGTGATTAATAAGTAGTATTAAGTTGTAATAATTATAGTAATAAAAATAGTAATAATATTATTATTTTAAGTATCGATCGACGATAACTTCATTATCCGATCGTTGATTTGTTATAAACTTTGTTGTTAACTATCGATAAGTGATTTTATTGTTAGATCGGTTGCTTCGCGCAGATCGATCCTCAATTCACGCAAGAGGAGGGTATCCTGTTGCGACGTTGTGGCTGGTCCTTGTCTTGCGTTCATTTTCAAACTCCTCTCTAGTTCCTCCTTGGCTAAACGAGTCTCCTCTCGTATTGTTTTTAGGTATACCTATTTTGATGAGAAGATTTGGATGCTTTCACCCACATTGACAATTTTTGTTGGCATCCCACCATTTCATGGAAATGTGTTTGTTTGGATATCTAGTCACCGAGCTCATGTGGTGTAATGGCTATGGCCAATTCTAGAATGTAGTGCCACTTGTCATTGCACCAGGATGGTATCTCCTTTTTCCTATCTTTGGATTACCGTTAAGATTTTTTTTTAATTATTTGTTTCATTTTAGGGTTTTTATGTCCTTTTTAGATTAAAACAAACAAAATAATAATAATAATAAATAAATAAAATAAAAGAATTAAAAAAGGCGTGAAAATTGGGTGGTTTAGGGAAAAGGGGGGGGCTCGGGCTCCATTGGTTAGGTTTTCTTTTTTTTCATCCTTGGTTTTCTTGAATGGAGAGTGAGAGGGCAGCGGCCACCATGGAGAAAGGATGGAAACTCTGAACCCAATCTACACCCACCAGGCATTGAAGAAGGTAGTTGTTTCTTAGATGATGGAAATGTACAGATTCTACATGATCCATTTGCTTGGGTCAAAATTTTTGCACAGATCCATGTGTTTAGGGTGCCTTTTTTACCTTCTAGGAAATGCCTTGCCAAATGTCATCTCATGGGTTACATGCGACTGTACTGTGCATCCATCCTCCCAACTGTGTCAAAAAAAATGTGCCCAAACTGCATGTGGATAGAGCTATCAAATCATAAAAGATAGAAGATTCCTCCCAACCTATGCCAAAATGGGGATGTGTGAGTTTGAAGCCATGCCAAATGGAAGCTTTGGAACATGGTATGAACAATAGAATCTATTTTTTTGTAATATTTTGTTCTTGCAAGTGTCACAACTGATATGCATGAAAAATGTGGAAATAAACACAAGGCATGAGAGTTGTTTGACTAAAACGTCTGATAAAAATGTAGCTACTTGGAAAGAAACATGGTATTATAGACTGAATACATGTAGTTTTACATAGAATGGATTGGTAGACAAGTATGCAAAATGTGGTAGCATAGACATGGCACGTGAACTATTTGTCTTCACACTGAGAGAGAGAAAAAAGAAACAGGGTGGACCTCCATCAAAGCACTGAGGATAAAAAGAAAAAGAAATTCTATCTGATATGGAAGCAAAATGAAGGCATGGATACTGTTTAATTAAAATTGGAGCCCTTTAGAGTAGTTATCATACCCCGAGTGGGGTTTCTGTGATTTGTTTGTTAAAATGCCTCAGAGAATTGTAGGCTTTGGATAGGAATGATTGTTGTAAACACAAAGTGGATCCGTCGATAACTCCTTGGGGTCACTGTTGTTTGCAAAAGCATTGCATTGTGGTTATGGGGATACCACCAAAGTTGAGGTGTGGAGCTTTGGAACAGTTTTAGACAACCGACAAGCATATTGGGCAGCAGATTTTGTTTTCAAATTGCAAGTGAACAAGAAGATAAGTATACAGTTGTGGATATAAACCCAATGCTCATGAATTTTTTGACAAAAATCCTTTTTCAATGGAATGGTCTCAACGGATCATGAGTGTAAACCACTTGGAGCCCCCTTATACCCATTTCACTCATCGTTTCCAGGCATGGTTCATCTTCCCTTACCTCTCATAATTCTCATGTTTTAGTTCTCTTTTGCAACTTAATAGAATTTTAAAATATTAGGATTTTAATACCATTAAATGTTTATTTCAACTCGTTGCTAAAATAATGAAATGTCATGTCAAACTCATGAAGTCAAAATAACCCATTTGCACTAAAACATGAACTTCCACCCTCATTATGAGGTGATGTAGAAAACTTCCTACCCAACTGGATCACTACAACATTGTTTTATCAACCATAAAAATTGACTTCCCAGTAATAATGTTGACCTCCTCCCTATTTAAATAGTTAATTTTTGCATTTTTTTCGGAGACTCATTAAGTACCCTTCGTAACTCTAAAATGAGATGTTAAGCTTCATTCATGTACCTTGGTATGCGAGGAGTCACCTTGACCTTTGGATTGACCCTGAATGAACATATGAGATCTTTTTGATGCTCTTATAGGAGCCTTGTTACACTGTTTTATAGTAGTAGAAAGTTGTTAAATCTAGAAAGTTGGCTTTCATTTTGAACTACCATTTGAAACCTGGATAGAGAAATTACTTTCCGCCTTCGCAAACCTCTAGTGTTCTTACTAGACAATTGCATGGAACCTTCAATTTAGGGAAAAACACTTTTCTAGATAGTTTGGCAAAGCCATTTTGTAGGCCTCCGGTTGTAGTTTGGCGAGGTCAAATTGGACCAATTTCGACTTGTCTCCAGAAAACTTGTCGCCATTTGGAAATGGTTTTCTAGTTCTCATCCTATCGACTCGATGAATTCTCCTTATATAGGGAAATAGTAGGAAGTGTCTTTTGATGCTCATCCATCAAACATTAATTTTGGGCGTGGTTTTCTCGAGCCTTCAGCTAACTTTGGTTCATTATCTGCAATGGTCAACTATGACCAAGGCCCTAAAACTAACCACATGAAACGAAATCGTTCTCTTTTTCCAATTCTATCGTGGTTCTATGAACTCTTGGTATATCTAGGAACATGTAGAAATTTGACTGTGTGTGCATTCTCATCGGAAGATAACTTTTGGAAGTGGTTTCTTAGCCTCCGAGCCCGTTTTGAACATTTTGTAGCTAGTGAGAAAATGTTAAAATAGAAAGTTGTGGGACCCTCGTAGGGTTGCCAAACCACCCTGGAAACTTATAAAACATGCAAATAACTATTTAAAACTCTATAATGTAACTTATTGTGTGAAATAGAACTTTTGAAAAATGGTGTTTTCTCTCTCTTCCCTTCTCTTTCTCTCTCCTAGTTACAAAAATAAGTAAAATGAAATGTAATGAATACATGTCTCTAAACCTTTTTATTTCGATTGCAAATTGAAATTATTATCATATGTAAATGGGAAATAAAAATGATAATTATGTTAGATTAGGGTGGATGCCATGCCAGCAATTTATCACTGATATCTTGCTCACATGGTTTTTACGCGGGGTGAAAGAATGATGACGTAAAGGCGTTGTGTAATGCATTAATTATCATTGTAATTTCTATAGTTCAGTGTTAGAAGAATAAATGTATAATATAGTCTCATGTTACAGAAGGTTATATTTGATAATTTGTTGTTATGTATAAGATGCTAGTTTCAAGGACATCTAGGAAATGTGCATTTAATCTTAGGTTCAATTTAGATTCATAGTACACATGGTAAAAGGGTTGATATTTATATAAGGTAAATGAATTTGAAGTAATATCTTGTAGTGCATATTTAGTGTTCATTCAATGATTAATGAGTCATCTTGTGCATTCATACCTTGTAAATGTAATAATGAGAATTAAATCAAAACACTCTACCCTTGTTCAATATCGGAGCATAACTTGTTTTTCATGTGCGATACTCCTTACCATAGAGAAGACATTGAAAATTGTAGGATGAACTTAATCTTTTCTCTCGATGGAAATCTCCTAGCTTTGTAAACAAGAGCCCAAGAATGGGTTTATCATCTTAGTTAGTATAGTTAGTGACATTTTCATGAACCTGGTAGATAGGAGCACACACGGTCAAACTTCTTTTGGAGTATATAGTGCTAACTCCTCCTTCGTAGCCTAGCAGACTACCTTATCATCCAAAGATAGATTTAAAATTAAATTTCTTATCGAGTGAAATCTCTGTTGGAACCAGATGACATAGATGGAGGTTGTGACTTAGTGTTTCTAGGTCTTAAACTCTTGTTAATGAACCCCCTTGGCTCCACACAACTAAATGTGTTACTTTGGTTTCTCTCAACATAACACCCGATTCTCTTCTGGAAGGTCGTTTAGCATAAATTTGTCCTCTCACTTAAAACTCTTATACAGTTGAGGGGTAGACCCTTAGGTGAAGTTAGAATAAATATGAAACTCAGTTGATTTGGATGTTAACTTGGGTTCATGTGTAGCTACAAGCCTTCTAATCTTTTATGTCTTCAAGAGGTTAGACAAACAATTCGTAACTCCTTTTCAAGACAATGCTAGTAATAAGACCATAATGTGACGTAGAAAATAAAGCACATAAGAGTAAAAATGAGAGTGGAGGTTCGAATAATGCCACCCTTGAAGACCTTATAAATCAATTAAATATATTCTTTTGTTTCAAAGAATATGAATTGTTCTTGATGTGATCAACCTTCGAGAAAAACAAAATACATATATAAATCAAAAAGGAAATTCACAAGTCATTGAATTAGAATAACTGTGGTAGGGAAATAATTGTACCGTGATCGAGGAATGTTTTGTGGTAAAAATCTATCTTGTATTTTAAATCTCGGTTAAATCCTAATATCACTATATGGACACCAAGTCACATTCACATGAGTTGTAAGAGTAAAAAGGTAGACATTGAATATATGTTTGAGAAGAATATTCTTAACATAAGGACAAGATAATTAAGTGTTTTGTACACATCTGAACCAAGCCAAATAAGTATGCAAGTTATGGAAACTTTTGTAAAGAATAAGAAACCAACTTAAAAGGGGTGAACGATAATTCAACCGGTATGAACTTAAGAATTTGTAGGTGGAAAAATGAGAAATTTTATCCTTGCCCAATAATGTTCTTGGAATGTTAATCGTAACTAAAATACAATTAAAGAAAAGATGTGTTGTGGGTTTACCTATCCTGTAGTCTTCTTTCTGAGGTTGGGGCGTTGCTAGTATTCATTCATTGGGAAAAGTGTGACCTCAACATGCCTATGTTGTTTCCATGTGTCTATGTGAGTCGATGGCTTATGTGGTTGTCGTATTTGAGTCAAGTTTCTGTACTTGAAACCCATGTTGTGTTGTGTTTTCAAATGGCTATTTAACAACCAAGGAATTTTGTGACCTTTACTAATGGCAGTCCATTAGTAATCCTAGTCGACAATGACATTCCTAATGTTGCCATGAAAATATTACCATCATTCACCAATGAAAATCAGGTTACACCTACTGAACATATCAAATATGTCGCAACCATATTTGCAGATCCATAATATCACTCATGAGGACACAGCCTTTTAAGACTTTAGCTGCATCTTTTAAAGGGTAGGCCTTGCAATGGTATAGAAACCTAGAAATTGGAAGCATAAGAACTTGGGATAACCTAGCTAAAAATTCTTTAATTAGTTCTAGGATAATTCAGATCATTTGTCTCTCATTGAACAGTTTTCCACTATTAAAAGAGCTCCCAAGGAATTTATGTCCAATTTCAATATCTGTTTTTCCAAAACTTGGGAAACAATTCCAGCAAGTGTCAAGCCTCAAGTTTATCATGCTTTCCTTTATTATCTTATGGCATTAAACAATGATGATATCTCAACTATGATTCACTCAATGGGGGACAGACACTCCTAAGAACTACGATATTGCTATCCGAGTTGAAAATAGTCTTATTCAAGTTGGAAAATTTACACCAAGGCCTTCAATGCCATTTTTGGTAGATCTAGTACCTATTCCTCAGCCTATTACAATCATAGAACCTATTGTTGTAGCTCCATCATATGATGTATTTAAAGATTTGCAGAATATGGGAAATAAATTGACTTCGATTGAAAATAGGATTGCATTTCTAAGAAGACCATATCGCTTCTTATCAAAGAAAATCAACAGAATCACGAGAATAGGCAGCCCTATCAACAAAATCAAAATTATAGGTAGCCTAACTAGCAAAGGAAATGTTATCACCGAATCACAACACCCTATGCATATACCCGAACTCACAAGTGTGATTGGATAACATGGGTACAATCTCCAAGTTGTGGGACTTGCTACTTGAGATAGACCTCCGAGAGAAAGTTGGTTCTTGCTCCTAACTACCCGCCACAATCTACTCTAATGCAGGATAAGCTAACTATTCTAATCTAAATTTCCAAGGACCGGGAAAGAGAATACATAAAATGAAAGCTTACACTAAAGCGGTAATACACCGTAAAAGGAGGATGTGAGAGTAGTCTCCAAATGTGTGAAATACAAAGGCAAAGTGCACACTAGAAGAGGTGATGACAGTTCTCCATAATCTAGCAAAATGCATTCACAGCAGTATTCCAAGCACACACAATGATAATGAATTCCTGCAAGAACATAATAATAGACACAATATTCTTGTGGAAAGATAAAAGGGCAAGAAGAATGCAAGAAAACACAGCAGGGGAAGATACATCCACAAACTTGTATTTTATTGCTTCCTGGTATGCACAAGCCTCGAGTCTATTACAAGATAAGGGCCTAGATCACCATGCAAGGAGTCCACCACAAGGGCCTGCAACACACTGGCTTCACAAATCAATTTTGGCATAGCTTTGCTACCCAAAAACTCTCTCCTTTACAATGAGCCCAACACTCCAATTTATAGAAAAAATGAGAAGGAGAAGAGAAGGGAAAATGGAAATCCTGAAATATTTCCTTCAACCACCTATAATAGGCATTAAATTGAGTGAAATGGTTATACATTACTTGCAAAAGGCTCCCCATACTGTCCCATGTGCTGCAGTAGAGAAACAATGATGACCATGCCTCTTAATTGCACTCCCAGCTACCAAATAAAACATTGTTTTGAACCCGACCACGTTTACTTAAAAATCTCAATCAATTTCGAGAAAATATGGAATTTCTTGATTTATGTCCATCGGACTGGAACCACAATTCCAACGGTACCAATTTTGTGCGATTTTTTGAGAAATACAAAAGTTATGGCCTTCGAGTGCGGGCGGCTATTTTGGGTCCAGCGGGCGTTTTATTGTCATTTGACGGGAATGAGCATTCACCGACGGAGCCGAATATGTTTCTTTTATTATAATATATCTACCCTCATCAAAAATAATACGTCGTTCGCGTTCTAGAAATTCCAATTTTGTGAAAATCGGAGCTCGAGTCAAAAGTTATGGCCATTTGAAGTTTCAGCACCAAACGTTGACTTTTCTCCTCTCGCCTTCGGCTTTTTCGACTTTTCACGTCCCACGTGTCCTTTGTCCCATTTGTCCCAAAGGTCTTTGAGCAGGACAAATTCTTCCAAACCGCTTCTGAAATGGGCTTCCATGTCCCATTTCTACCGGTGACACGTGGCGTGATGTGATTGGCTTTCGGCTCCTTCGGCTATCTGCGTCCCACACGTCCCTTTGTCCCATTTGTCCCTTTGCTGAAGTTCCCTGTTTTGGCCGAACCGGACGGTTCGCATACTCGCGGCCCAGATGTCCCATTTGCTTTCAGATCGCGTCTTAGGACAAATTTTCCCGATTCGCCCGATTCGGCCGGCTCGCGCCCTTTTGTCCCGTGCGTCTTGGACTGAAAGTTCTCATTTCGACCGATCTCGGCGGTTCGCGTACTAATTGCCCGCGATGTCCCGCATCGTCTGCTTTCAACAGCTTGGTCAATTTTTCCATTTTTCGGCGATTTGATTTCTGCGTCCCGCGCGTCCCTTTGGCCCGGATGTCCCAAATGCTGCGCAGACCACCTGGCGGCCTTTCGGCCGGTTCGCGCCCTTTTGTCCCAACTGTCCCAAGGACCGCCTGGACTAGGACTTAGCCATTTTTCGTGATTTTTCCTGGCCCGAGCTTGTTTTTTGCAATTTTTTACATTTTCTCAGAACTTTCTCTCTTCTACTTGGACAGGGGAGTTAGAAAAAATATGAGGGGACCCTAGAAACATGACTTTTTGTCCTGGACTCAATATAATTGCTTGGGACTAAAGAATTTGATGCATGTTATCAAAATTACCTTGAGGGGTGAATTTTGGATAACAATTTTGGCGACTCAATGTTATTTGCTCCGCCGATGAAGAACGACCAGCTGCTTGTAGCGATCCATTGGGCATGGAGTCTGTTTGATAACCTCTCAGCTGATCTGAAATTTGAAAACCTGTGTTCTTGAGCCATTTGAACATTTGTTGAGCTGGTCTTCTCATGGCTGCAAATCTTTCTCAGGAGCTTGATGAACTGCAAACATGCACATACTAGAAGCAATAGGACATGTGCACAAGCACTTAGGGAAATAAAAACTACTCTAACAGCAGTACAATGTGCATAAGCACTTAGAGGAATGGAAATTCTAAATTAATATTTACAAGGGTGAAAGTCTATCTTTCTAGTAGCAACGTTTGAGATAGATCCCATTGACCGGGATCTGCAATTCTTCACCATCCAACTTAGCCAGTCGGAAAGCATTGCTACCTTTGCATTCAATGATCATGTATGGGCCACTCCAGATGGCATCAAACTTGGAGTGCTTTCCTGGTTTTGCACGATCAGCATCCCACTTCAGTACCAAATCTCCAGTTTGTAATATCCTGGCCTTAGCTTTCTTGTCAAAACTCTTCTTGACCAATGCTTTATCCTTTTCTATGGTCTGCATTACATGCTCTCTTGTTTCTTCTAATTCCATCAGCTCTGCATACCTGATTTCCATAGGTTCAAACTCAGCCAGCTCCAACTGTTTCAGGAGTTCCAGTGCTGGCAACTCAAGCGATATAGGTAGAACCGCTTCTTTCCCATATACAAGATTGTATGGAGAGCTTCCTGTAGATCTCTTGGGTGTGATCCTATCGGGCCATAGGGCTGATTTGAGCTTTGCATGCCAAGTTCTTTGATTTTCATCTAGAGTCCTTCTAATGATTCTTAGTAGGTTCTTGTTTGTAGACTCGGCTTGGCCATTACCTTGAGGGTAATAGTTCAATGAAGTGCTGAGATACACACAATTCTTGATAGCCCATTCAGTGATATTTGTGCCAAGGAATGCCAATGCATTGTCTGATATGATAGTGGCAGGGGCACCAAACCTCGTGACTATCCCTTCATAGAAATCTAAGATATTAGATTCATTTGCCTCCTTGAGTGCCACTACTTCGGTCCATTTGGTGAAATAATCCATTGCTGTTAGAATCCACTTGTGGCCTTGACTTGAATTGGGATTGATAACCCCAATGAAGTCTAGTCCCCATTGCATGAATGGCTGATTTACTGAAATTGGACGAAGGGGCAGCGCTGCTAACCTTTCTTTCCCTATGAAGAATGCACATTTCTTGCATTTCTTAACCCATGAGTAGCAATCGTTGAACACAGTAGGCCAATAGTAACCAGATTTCATGATTTTGAGAGCTGTCACTCATGGAGCAAAGTGGCCTCCCGCTTCCCCGCTGCATGGAACTCGTGTAAGATCTTCTCAACTTGACCTGTTCCAATGCATCTTAATAGAACACCATTGATGTCCTTCTTGAACAAAACTCCGTCAACAAGCACATATGGAATGGCTTGTAATCTGAAGTATCTCCTCTTTGCTTTACTCACTTCTAGAGGGTACAAGCCTGTCTGGAGATAATGCACCAAGTCTTGAATCCAACATGGGATGGGTGCATCATCAGCTGGTTGTTCTTGATCATTCTGTAGTAGCAGGACAGCATCCTCTTCACCTTTTAACTCGTCTGGTTGTTTGGAAGCGAGCTGCTCACACAAGCCTTTGCCACGAACTAGCTTGGTCACTTTGATTTCAATATCATATTCCATCACCCGAGTGATCCAACCTGCTCTCTTCTTGTTCAAATCTTTGTTTAGGAGGAAGTCTTTGACACCAGCATGAGACACCAGCAGTTGAATTTTATTGTTTGAGACCAAATGTCTGAACTTCTTCAAGCTCCTGATGATAGCAAGGACATGCTTTTCGATGAAAGAATACTTTATTTCGTAATCTTCCAAGGTTTGAGTCAAGAATGCTATGGGTTGTTCAACCTTCTCTATTCAAATTTGTGTCAAGATAGTGAGATTGTATTTGATCCTCCAAATGCATACAACATGAAGTCCTTTGAGAAATCTGGTTGATAAGAGTTGGAGCTTGTGATATTGCATGCTTGATGCTTTCAAAACTCTCTTTGCCTTCGTTGTCAATTTGAATGCCGACTCTTCTTCAACATCATCGTTAGAGGCTTCACAAGAGTGGTAAAATCAGGCACAAATCTACGGACAAAGTTTATCCTTCCTAAGAAGCTTTGGAGAGATTTCTTGTGGTGTGGTAATGGAAGTGTTCAGATGGCTTCAACCCTCTATGGATCAATTGTTAGCCCTTCCCTAGAGACAATGTGGCCCAACAGTTTTCCTTCGTGTGCCAAGAATACACACTTCTTTGGATTCAACGACACTCCAAACCTTCTACACCTCTGAAACACTTGCTGAGGTGAAAGAGATGGTCTGCTGCATTCTTTGAGAAGATAGTGATATCATCTAGGTATACCAGCACTATCTTGTTGATCAAGCCTTTGAACGCCATATCCATAGCTCACTGAAATGTTGCTCCGGCATTTGATAGTCCAAATGGCATCTTCTTGTAAGCATACGTGCCCCATTTTGTAGTGAAGGCCATCTTGAATTGATCTTCTTCCTTTACCATTATCTGATTATAGCCTGAATATCCATCTAGCAATGAAAACCTTTCTGAACCAGCTACAACCTGCAATATTTGTTCCATTGATGGAAGCGGATAATGATCTTTGAGTGATGCTCTATTTAGATCGCGAAAGTCCACACACAATCTTATTTCTCCGTTTCTCTTTCTTACTGGCACCAAGTTTGCAACCCAACTTGAGTGTTTGATGGGGAAGATGATACTGGCCTCAATGAGCTTGCTTAACTCTTTTCTCATGAGAGGTTCAATATGGGGATTCACTGGCCTTTGCTTTTTCCTAGACAGGCTTGGATTCTGGATCCAACTCAATAGTATGTTGTGCCAAATTTGGGTTGAAACCTCTTAAATCTTTGTAAGTCCAAGCAAAAACATCTGGGAACTCTTGACAAAGCTGAACAAAATCAGATTTCTCTTGTGAGGTACTTACTTTGCCAATTTGCAATGTCTTGCCTTCTTCCACTAAAATAGGTTCTAAATCTTCACCTTTTACTTGAATGTTCACTTTCTCCTTCCGGAACTGATCATTCGGGTTGAAGATTGACTCCAAGGTTATGAGGCCTTTTGGCAGTTTGTTAGTCCTCAGCTGCACCACTTGGTCGCCATACTGTTGCTCCAGCTTTTCTTGGTTTCTGGCGGAGAACTTAGCTTCTTCTTGTAGGAAATTAACAATTTGCTGATCATTCTCGAAGACTTGCCAACTTGTATTGTTATCTGGAACAGCTGGTCTCACAACCACTTTGATATGAGGCTGATTTTTCTCACTTTTGATACTTTCTACAACATCAAACGCAGCCCCAATTGCTACCAATCACAAATGCTTCATTCTTTTTTCTTGGGATGGAAATGATACTAAAAGCTTCAAAATCTTCAATGAGGTCCCATACCCGATTTTTGTAGTTCTTCAACAAATCATTTTTGGCAACATTTTTTCCTTTGACTTGGTTTACAATCAGCTCACTATCACCAAATACTTGTAAATTCCTGATGCATTTCTTCTTTGCCCAGTGCAGTCCATGAATTAAGGCTTCATACTTAGCTGTGTTGTTTGAACAGGAAAACTAGAAACGGGCAACGTTTGAGTAATACCTTACACCTTGTGGTGAAATGAGCATAGCTCCTCCTCCTGCACCTTGTCTACTCCTTGACCCATCAAAGAACAATTGCCATACTTTATTATTGTCTTTATGATCTGGCTTGGTGATGCTAGGAAGAGGTTGATTCTCTTCATGTAAACAATAAACTCCTAGCTCGGATTCTTCTATTTCTTGGTAAGGATCAAAAGCATGCACCTTGCTTTCCCATTCATCAAGAGTCAAATATGGGATGCTTCCAACTTTGGTGTCAGCTTCATCAGTGCTTGGATAATCTTCTTGATCAAACGCTGACCAGTTGGTATTGATTTGGCTTGGAGTGTAAGGCTCAATATGAAAGTTTGCAATAGGTTCAGATCTGATTGTGGCTTTGGTTCCATATCTTGTTCTGAACAACATGTGTGACCAATCCGCCGAAAGATAGCCTCCAATTTTAGCAGTGAAGTCTCTTGACAAGCATAATGCAAAGAGTGGTGGCAGGTCTATGACTGACACATCTTGTAACACTGTTACGTTAGGACATGCATGCAGTGTGAGGCTCAAACCTTTGATTATTCCAACCGTTGTCACTGCTGTCCCATCTAATTGCACTACACCCTTGGAGATGACTTCATATTGGAGTCCTAGCTGATCAGCTATTTGCTTGGGCATTACTGAACTACTGGCCCCAGAATCGATCATGCAATTATGCACCAGCTTATCTCCTATGATCAATGAAACATAAAATGGAGGGGGCTTCAACATTTTACCTTGCTGTCCTCCATGATTTCCTTCAGGCTGGGCAGCATTTGTGAGTACCTCCTCTTACATCTGGACCTTTTGATTTGAAGTTGACCATTCTTTCATGACAGCTTGTAGCAAATCTCTTTGGCCTGGGATGGATAGTGATTCCCACATTGATATGTTTACATTTGTCTTCTTCATCTGATTAATGATGTTGAATGGAGATGAAGTATCCCTCTGCTGTCCCTTGGCCTGCACATTCATTCCCTGCACATGGGCAGCAGCAGCTAGCATTTGAGTTGGCCTAGGGGCTGTTTTAGGTGCTCCTTGTATGTTTGGAGCTACAGTTTGTCTGCCAGCGGCTTGTGGAGTGGTAGAAGGTTGTGGATTACTCGACGCCAATGGCTGTTCCTCTCCCAAATTTCTCCTCTTTGACCTTGTGTTGGCTCCAACACTTTGGGAGGGTATTTGATTCATACCACAGAAATCTTCACTGCCAATTGAAAAGAGTAGTTTCGTTTAGAGATGTCCCTTGCTAAGGTGCTTCCTGCTATCGATCTCCTTCATGGTCGGACTCTTACGACCCACCAATGGTTTGCACCATCGGGCCTGATTTAATGCACCGTTAAAGCACATTGATTGGTTATGTGGTCGATCGTATGGGAAACACCAATCATATTCTTGGGCCATATTATTTTGGACTGGCACCAAAGCTCTGGATGCAGATGTAGCATTGGGATTATAGGGCTGAAATGGTCTATTGGTAGGAGGCCTTGCTTGATTCTGATTTGTAACTGGATTGGGTGGTCTTTGAGGTTGATATGGCTGCCTGTTAGGCTGAGCTTGAGGCTGATACGGTCTAGCACTTTGAGCTTGCTGTCTTTTGATAGTAACCAGCTCATTTCCCAAATTTTGCAATTGTTTCATGACCTCTTGGAGTTCGTTTGAAGCATTAGAGGATGAGGTAGAAGTCTCATTTGAACTTTGATTTCTAGGAGTGGGAATAGGAGCTAAGACAGTGCTTGACTAGTACTTGGGCTCTCTAAACTTGGATATAATGGCATTGGAGGCCTAGGAGCCAGTTTACCAGCTTGAATAAGACAGTTTTCGGCTCTAATGGCAATGCTATAAGCAGCAGGTAAGGTTGTGCCTCCCATAGATTGAATTAACATAGAAATATCAGAATTCAAAGCTTTAAGATAGTATAGAAAAGCACCTTCTGCTGTTGGCCTGACTGCCACTGGAATCCTATCCCAAGACCTTTGAAATCTGAAGTTGAAGTCAGTCAGCTGCTCATTGGGAGCTCTCTTGATAGTTGTTAATTGTTCTAGAAGAGACAAGTTGTCTCCCTTCTCTCCAAACTGCTCATGGAGAACTATGCATAACTGATTCCAATTCGTGATAGAACCAGCTTCAAGGCTCCTGAACCATTGCAATGCCTTCCCTTTGAACGATGATGCCATAGTTTGACAGCCACATCCATTTCGTTTATCTCATGGATTGCACAGATGTTAGCAATGTCTTTGACATGATCACCAGGAGTGGTATGATTTTCTCCAGTGAAAAATGGAATGTTCTTCAATGCTGCAATTGGAACTGGATTCTGTGCATTGAGGGCAAGTGGGCTGCTGCCAGTGAAATTGACAAAGGGATTTAGTGGTTGCGCCATTCTGATTGGCCTGAGAACCCTTGTTGATGCGAGAAAAGGTCTACCAGGTGGAGGTGTAGACAAAGTTCTATTAGGTGGAGACGCAGATCTTTGAGCTCTTCTTCCCCTTCTTTCTCTGCCTGGAGATAGATGCAGATAAACAAACAATCCTTCCTCCCTAGTTCTTGACCTGGTCTGTATTCTTCTCATAAATTCACCAGGCTTGGACTACAGAAACCAGTGGATTATGCCTCTTTGGGAGTCGCCAGATGTGCGATTTTAAAGCTTCTTCAAAGCTGGAACTCACAACAAGTGCACATCAATCTTGTTGCAATGAAAGTGAAGACCTCTAAGGTCCCACCGGTGTGCCAGAACTATTATCACTGAATCACAGCACCCCTGTGCATATACCTGAACTCACAGTGTGATTGGATAACATGGGTACTATCTCCAAGTTGTGGGACTTGCTACTTGAGATAGACCTCCAGAGAAAGCTGGTTCTTGCTCCTAAACTACCTGCCACAATCTACTCTAATGCAGGATAAGCTAACTGTTCTAATCTAAATTTCCAAGGACCAGGAAAGAGAATACATAAAATGAAATCTTACACTAAAGCGGTGATACACGAGAAAAGGAGGATGTGAGAGTAGTCTCCAAATGTGTGAAATACAAAGGCAAAGTGCACACTAGAAGAGGTGATGACAGCTTCTCCATAATCTAGCAAAATGCATTCACAAAGCAGATTCCAAGCACACACAATGATAATGAATTCTGCAAGAACATAATAATAGACACAATATTCTTGTGGAAAGATAAAAAGGCAAGAAGAATGCAAGAAAACACAACAGGGGAAGATACATCCACAAACTTGTATTTTATTGCTTCCTCAAGTATGCACAATTCAGTCTATTACAAGATAAGGGCCTAGATCACCATGCAAGGAGTCCACCACGAGGGCCTACATCACACCCCGCTTCACAAAGAAATTTTGGCGAGCTTTGTTACCCAAAACTCTCTCCTTTACAATGAGCCCAACACTCCAATTTATAGAAAAATGAGAAGGAGAAGAGAAGGGAAAATGGAAATCCCAAAATCTGTCCTTCAACCACCTGTAAGAGGCATTAAATTGAGTGAAATGGTTATACATTAGTTGCAAAAGGCTCCCATACTGTCCCATGTGCTGCAAAGAGAGAAAGAATGATGACCATGCCTCTTAATTGCACTCCCAGCTACCAAATAAAACACTATTCTGAACCCGGCCACGTTTTCTTAAAAATATCAATCACTTTCTAAGCAAATCTATAATTTCTTTATTTTTTTGCATCAGGCTTGGAATTATGATTCCAACGGTACCAATTTTGTGCGATTTTGTTGAGAAATGCAAAAGTTATGGCCTTCTCGAGTGCAAACACTATTTTGGGTCAGGGAGGCGTTTTCGTCATTTGTGGGAATGAGCATTGACTCGATCGAGCCAAATATGTTTCTTTTATTTAAATATATCTACCCTCATCAAAAATAAGACGTCGTGCTTGTTCCAGAAAGTCCAATTTGTGAAAATCGGAGATCGGAGTCAAAAGTTATGGCCGTTTGAAGTTTCCGGACCAAACGTTGACTTTTCTCCTCTGCCTTCAGCCGCTTCGGCTTTTCATGTCCCACGCGTCCCTTTGTCGCATTTGTCCCAGTGCTGAATGGGAAAAATTCTTCCGAATCACCCGAAATGGGCTTCCATGTCCCATTTCTGCCGGTGACACGTGGCGTGATGTGATTGGCTTTCGGCTCCTTCGGCTATCCACGTCCCCACGCATCCCTTTGTCCCATTTGTCCCTTTGTTGAAGTTCCCTGTTTCGGCCGAACCAGCCGGTTTGCATACTCGTGGCCCAGATGTCCCATTTGCTTTCGGAATTTCTAGGACAAATTTTCCCGATTCGCCTTGATTCAGCCGGCTCGCGCCTTTTTATCCGTGCATCCTTGATCCTGAAAGATTCTCATTTCTATTTCGATCCGGCCGGTTCGCGTACTAATTGCCCAGATATCCCGGTATCTGCTTTCAATAGTTAGTTAATTTTTTTCCCATTTTTCGGCGATTCGTATTTCCACGTCCCAGCGGCGTCCTTTTGGCCCTTGATGTCCTAAATGCTTTGCACAGACCCCCTTGCGGCCTTCCGGCCAGTTCACGCCCTTTTGTCCCAACTCCCCAAGGACCGCCTGGACTAGGACTTAGCCATTTTTCGTGATTTTTCCTGGCCCGAGCTTGTTTTTGCAATTTTTTACATTTTCTCAGAACTTGCTCTCTTCTACTTGGACAGGAGAGTTAGAAAAAATCTGTGGGGACCGTAGAAACATGACTTTTTGTCCGGACTCAATATAATTGCTTGGGACTAAAGAATTCGATGCATGTTATCAAAATTACCTTGAGGGGTGAATTTTGGATAACAGGAAATTTGACTTAAATGCACCTAGTTCATCTAATTCTTTATTCCCAGTTAATATAGCTACAAAAGAGTGGTGTCAACCTTGCAATCAACCTCATTTAGTTACAACTTTCCCAAATGCTTTTCTGAAACTCAATCTCGTTGCATAACCTTAATCAAACATTGTTCATGCCTCAAATGGAGGGTGGGAAGCAAGAAATTCATGTCCAGAAAGCACTGAATAGAATTTAGTCAGTTTCAATGAGGAGGATTTCATTACAGTCACTACTAGGGCTCAAGGAAAAGCTGTTGAAAGTCAAAAACAACAAAATAGGCCTATCCTACCTACTGTCACTGATAAGACAACATCTATAGTCCCAAAGTCAACCAACAATCCTATTGTTCCTTAAAAAAAACAAGTGTTCCAGTTGATAAAGGCCATCAAAAATAGCTACAACCTGATCCAAGAAGATTGTTTATACCTCAGATATCCAAGGTAGCTAAAGTAGAATCAATTTTTGCTAAGGCCTACTCTAAGACAGTTGAATCCATCTCTAAAATAGTTGCTTCTTTTAACATTGTTGATGTAATGAAAAATCATAACGTTAACATCTCAATGTGGGACACTCTAAGTATTCTTGGAAACAAGATTTACTTTCTCATGAACTAGCTAAGCTACAAATTTCTTCAATATAGCAGAAAAGGATATTTAGAAGACAAACATGGTCCTTGAACATTTGAACAAGACCACATTAAAGAAGTTAAGTGGATGGTTTAGAAATTTTGAATGCTCATGACATCAAGAAACCACCACCATTTTATTTATCACTGATTATTGGGAAAATCTAGTTCATAATTTCATGGTGGACATTGTGGTGCAAGTAGCACGATTATGCCAAAAGTGATTGCAAAAAAATTAGGTTTGCAGTATGAGCCTACAGAAAGTAGTGTCTTATAGCTTGATGGAACTGCAACTAAAACAATTGGTATAATCAAAAATTTAGAAGTGACTTTACATGCTTTCCCAAATGTCTCTATTATACAAGATGTTATTGTTGTGGATTTACCTCCATACTTTGCCTTATGCTTATCTAGAGACTTCACGGAAAAAATAGGAGGTTATCTCTCTTTAGATTGGTCCTTCTTAGTTTTCACTACTCATTATGGTACCAAAGTTACTATTAATTCAGAACCATTGGCCATATTTCACATTGAGCCTCACTCTCCAAATGCGGTGGCTAATTATTTAGCCCTAGATCAGTCTGATTTTGATGAGGTAGCTCAGGTTTCAGCATTAGATGGTGTTTCCAACATGTTTATGGATGAAAATACAGTGGAAGAACATGCTCATGATCCTTTTAAGGAATTTGAAGAACACCTATTTTATTTGTATTATATGCATGAAGAAAATACACCACTTCCTTCAACTATCCAAAATAGAAGATTCAACAGAAGGGATTTGGAAGCTTCATTTTGATGGAGCTAAGAACAAGAAAGGACATGGAGCAGGTTTGATGCTCACTTCCCCAACAAACAAAGGTATTTCTTAGCGTTGAATCTCTAATTTTCATGTACTTGTAATGTAGCTAAATATGAAGCATTAATTCATGGCTTACTTTGGGCCAGAAAGAGAGGTATCAACATGCTACAAATTTTTGGTGACTCTGAGTTGGTTATCAATCAAGTAAGAAATTTCAATGTTTGTAAGAATCCATTAATGAAGTCTTACAGACATAGAGTTTCAGACTTAATGGAATATTTTGATGCTATTAACATTCAATCTATTCCTAGAGTTGAAAACAAGCATGCAGACAGACTTACAACAGTTGGGGCTAGTTTTGAAGTGCTAGAACAGATTGAAAATAGTAAAATCTAGCCTCATATAAAGATAATTGTTAGGCCCTCAATATCTAATAATGATTCAATTTGGAAAGTTTTTGAAAATGATGATCAAATCTGCAGGTTTTTACAGCAAGAAGCTGAATTTTCTGCAGTAAATCAGGATAAATTACAACATTTATACAGTGACCAGATTGTTCAACTAAAGACAAATAAATTACCTCGAGGTCTTATCACATTGGAAGACATCTTCAGTACTGATGATCAGTTAAGAAAAGTCAAGACTAAAATGTCAACCCACGCTGATAATTACGAAGAGATCTCGGTTGATGAAGGGAAAAAGCTATTTCTTGGAAAGGTATGTTCCTTAACTGAAAAGTAGTCATTTATTAATCTTTGCAAGGAGTTTAAGGATGTTTTTTCTTAGAAATACCAAGACCTAAAAAGATTTGATCCCAGTTTAACACAACATATAATTGAGTTGTAGCCAAATTCTAAACCTATTAGATAGAAATAGAGGCATGTAAATCCCAAAATAGAGCCTCTAATGAGGAAATAATTATCTAAGTTGATTGAATCAGGTATTATCTTTCCAGTTAAGCATTCAAGTTGGGTAACCAATCTTGTTCCTATTAGGAAAAAGAATGGTGAAATCAAATTGTGTAGATTTCAGAGATCTTAATAAGGCTTCATTAAAAAATCATTACCCACTCCCAAATATGGATCAGATTTTGAGAAAAGTCTCAAGTTCAGATAGACTATCTCTTCTAGATGGTTACAACGGATATAATCAGATTTTAGTCCGGGAAGAAGATAGATATAAAACAACCTTTACCACCAGTGGGGTACTTATGCTTACAAAAGGATGCCTTTTGGTCTTTCAAATGCGGTGCAATATTTCAACGTGCAATGGAAATGGCTTTTCGAAGCTTATTAAATAAATGTATCCTTGTTTTTTAGATGATGTTACTATATTTTCAAAAATTCTGAAGAACATCTAATGCATTTAAGGTAGTCTTTTCCGTTGTGTAGGCAATTCGGAATATCTTTGAATCCACTGAAGTCTATCTTTTTAGTACATCAAGGCAAGCTACTTGGCCATATATTTCTAAGCAGAGTTTAGCAATTGATCCTTTCAGTATTGAAGCCATATCATAGCTATCATTGCCCCATCATAAGAAGGTATTACAGAGTTTCCTTAGAAAAATCAACTTTGTTAGAAGATTTGTTCCAGATTTTGCAGAATGGTTAAACCACTCACAACTATGCTAAAGAAAGAGAAAAATTTCTTGGACTAGTGAAGGGAGAGAAGGATTTGAATCAATCAAAGCAAACTATCTCTCAAGCTCCTACTCTTGCAAATCAAATTTCAATAAAGTTTTTACAATGTATGCACTTGCAGAGCTGAAACAATCTCAGCTATTCTAACTCAAGTTAATAATGAAAATATTGAGTAGCCTATTTCTTTCTTTGGATAGAGTTTGCATGATTACGAAACAAGGTACACATTTCTTGAAAAATAGGTACTTTTAGTAGTCAGAGGAATAAAAATTTTCAATTATATGCTTTCAAACAATAAAATCCATGTTCTTGTTTCTCATCCAAGTGTGAAAGCATTCTTACTAAATAAGGAATTGAATGAGAAAAGAGAAAACTAGATAACAAAGGTCATGGGGTATGATGTTGATATTCGGGTTGCTAAGATAGTTTAAGGGAAAGGTTTATGTGAGCATCTAATTGATGATATGGAAAAATAACAAGTTATAGAACCAGATGATTCAAAACAACATGCTGAAATTGCATATCATTAATTCAGAAATCATGGTTCAACCAAAAATCAATAGCCTGAGCTCACTCACGAGATTCAGGAATCAAAATGGATGACTAATTTGGTTAATTATCTACAACATGGCACCTATCTAGAAGGTATGGACAAGAATAAATGAAGGTATTTTAGATTACAAGTTGTACCTTATATATTCATTGATAATGTGTTGTTCGAAAGAGATATAAATGGAATCTTGCTTGCGGTTTGTTGACTATGATAAAATTTAGAAAATATTGTCAAATTCCACAAAGGACTTGTAGGAGGTCACTTCTCAGCATGTACCATAGCCTTAAAAATTATGAAAGTTGGTTACTATTGGCCTAGCATATTCAAGGACTATTTTGATTGGATAAGGAAAGTGTAAAAAAGTGTGCTTTCTTTGTTGGAAAAGAACATTTAGCTTCACTACCTCTACAACCTATTTCAGTTGATCAACCTTTTATGCAGTGGGGTCTTGACTTTATTGGCATGATAAACCCACCTTCTTCACAAGGACATAAGTGGATCTTAACTACTACAGATTATTTTACATGATGGACTGAAGCAATAGCCTTGAAGGATGCTAATGAAACTTCAATACTATCCTTTTATGAAGGTATAGTTTGCAGATTCGGTGTTCCAACAACTATCATATCAGATAATGCTCTAGCATTTCTTGGTGCAAAGATAATAGATTGGGTTATCAACCATGGAATATATCTAAGTTCTTCATCTAATTATTACCCACAAGGTAATGGCTTAGCTAAAGTACTAAGAAGAGTCTATTAAGGATCATCAAAAGAACACTCAAAGATAATCAAAGAGCTTGGCATGTGATGTTGAATTCAACACTTTGGGCTAACAAAGTGACTCCTAAAAGATCATTGGAATTCACCATACAAACTTGTGTATGGAAAATAAGCAAGAATGCCTATTTCAGTTGAGTTACCTACATTAGATTTGTTGCATCAAATGGAGCTTCTTGAGAATGAACCATTGTAGGTTCATTATGCAAAGTTAATGGAATTACAAGAGCTAAGAGATCAAGCTCATTTGAATATGGAAAATAATCATAAACAAATGAAGAATACTTTTGATAAGAAAGCAAAATTTAGAGTCTTCAATGAAGGAGATATTGTGTTAAAGTGGGACACTGAATCATAAAAATATAGAAGACACACAAAGTTTGATACAATCTGGAGTGGCCCTTACATGATTTCAGCTTGCAAATGAACACAATGCTTTTCAGCTTTTGAAGCTAAATGGAGAGGAACTTCCATTCTTGTGAATGGTATGTTTCTCAAACACTTTTATTGAATATCTTATAGTGATTATTAGAGTAGGATTTCCCTTCAATAAGTGCAGTCCCTACACATTGCATCATTTTTCAATTCAATAAGTGCATCCATGCATGTGATCTAGTTTACTAGATCCTTTCCTAGTTTTAGTCCCATTTTGGAAGGGCTGGACCTTTTAGAAATAACAATTTTTTGTTACATGCTTTGGACTCTATGCCCAATGAACTAGACCAAGGCACTAGTCTATAAGCTAGGAGGAAGCTTTCCTACAGGATCGCCAGAATTGTTGACATTTTTTGCACCCTGTGAGGAAAAGGTCAACTCGAAAATTTTATGTTACTCAGGTTGGTTGGTTTACAGGTTTTGGGGTATGTTCTGATCAGACATCTAAGAGGGGATACAATTTTTTGCCTAGTTTTGGACAAGATTAGAGTGTCATGCATCAGATCAGGTAGTTGAAAGTGTTGGTTTAGAAGGCAATACTTTGCGTATACCACCTCTCCAGTATATCATCTTTAGTAAGATAGTGCGTGCAGAAGCTTTGGGAAACTACTAAAAACCTTGTGAAGGTAGGAAAGATGGCATATGCATAGGGTTTTACATTCTGAAGTAGCAGTCTCAGTTGTAGATTCAAGCATGGAAGGGTGCAGTGTTATAAGCTATTGCATTCTCAATAAGTGACAATAAGGTACACTTAATTATTTACTTATTTCTATGATTAAGTGAATTATTTAAGTGTTTTGAGTTGTATAAGTTCATTCATTATTTATATAAATGAAGGAAAGTATAGAAAGGAATGATAATACATCTGATTACATGAAAATATATTCATTTATTCATGAGAAATAATTGTACATTTTCTCACACAAGCCATGAGAAATAACTGAAAAGAATAACAATGCATATATTTATGAAGCTGAAAATGTAAAGAGGTAAAAGAAACCCATCATTTCCTCGAGGAGTTTTCTTTCTATATTGTTGTTCCAGTTGTCCACAGCAACCGCATCATGGTACTTGAAAAGGGAGAAGCAAAATGATCATCAATACTAAGCTCAGGGTTAATTTTAACTCTTTATACTTCCAACTTCAAAAATTCATGCATTCAAAAGTGTAATTATTAGGTGAAGCAGAAGAATCAGATTCAAGAATCTAAAGTTAACTAAAATAAGACAAGATTACTACTGAAACAAAGTGAAAAGGAATTCTGGAAAATATTTCGTAGGGCTTTACCATGTAAAATCAACATTTCAAATTTTCCAGCATGTCGAAATACTACTATCAAAGAAATAAAGCATCTAAATGAAAGAAACAAGATTACGGTGTTTCAACAAGGCATCTGAATCATGGTACCACATAAATAAAGAGCTGCTTGCAATTTCTAGAAGGCCACTTGCAAGGTACAAAATATCAGAGAATATACTTTGGTCACAACTGAAAAATCTAGTTCAATTTTCAGTTACGGAATCAACTTTAGAGTCAAAAATACAAATGCAGCTACAGTGAAGATCAAGTACAATTGAATCATACATTTCTTAGCAATAAACACAAGGTGCAATTGTAAAGAAGCTACACTAAGAACAATGAATAAAGAAGTTGACCTTTCCAGGTCATCCATCAATAAATGATTCATCAAAGAGAAGGAAGATCAAGGTTTTCCAAAAGCTTGGAAGTTACAAGTATCAAGGTTCAAGAGGACATTACAAATCATGCTACAACTATCATCTTCAGAATTACACAATGCAATGAAACGTTCAAGTATCGGGTTTCAGAAAATATATTGATTTTTTTAATTATGTTTCAGTCAGAATAGAAATCTTCCCATCAAACCATGACAATGAAAAAGTCATCCACAGATCTAAAGTAAAGGAGAAACACATACGAATGGATTTTCATTCTATAGACCCTCTACACTGAGTTTTATACTTGAAATCAAGAGAAAATGTATACCCAAAGAATAGATTTGAAATGCAGAAGATACATCAGGTCAAGCTGAAGCATATCTAAAATAGAGCATAAATATACAAGTATCTGAAAGTCGAGAGAAAGAACTCACCGACTAAAATGGATCTATCAAAGCTGAGAAAACCCTCAAGAGATCATCATTTTCATAGCAAAAGAAGGACCCAGAATGGTTTCAGCTCAAAAATCCCCAAAAGGACCACAAGATCACAGAATATGTGAAGAATGAGCAAAATATCAGTGTTTTGAAGTCAAGATGATAAAAATGATGCAGTTAAAAATCTCAGAGATCAGAAAGCTTACCATTCCTTCATCAAAATAGTGATGCTCATCACACAGAGACCAAGTAATGAAGATTCAATTTCTCAATGATTGCAGCCAAGAAGAACACAAAGTTCCACTACAGAACCCTTGTAAAAATTCACAGAGAATCTTTTCCACAGAGAAGCCGAGCTCACAAAACAATCATCAATGATGGCAGCATCCAACCACCTCGAGAATTACTAAAATATAGGTGTAACCGAAGCTCGAGAATTACTAATAATGGCATCGGAAAAATCTTGCCAGGGCTTCGCCCACAAAACCAGATGCAAAGTGGAGAAAATGTATAGTGTTCAAGTTTCTTTAACCCACCTACCTCAACCGTGGCTTAACCTAACTCAGCCACAGTCCAATATCAATGATCAGAAAATGACAAGTACACAGATCAAAGGCCAAAGATCAAGCTCGTGATCAAAGAAAACCACTTGGGTAATATGCCACCGACAATATTCAATGCATACGAAAACCATAACCATAGGTCATGAATCGACGACATCAAATATAGAGGTACAAAGATCAAGGGCACATGTTTCATCATCAATATCAAAGCTAAACTCAAGATAGGTCAAATTGCCACCGACACCATGATTGAGGGTTGAGTCATCATGGAGAAGGGGTCAGCCCACATCACCAATCAAATAAAATCATTAGAATGAATTCCAAGGTCCAACTATAGTCCAAGCTCCAAATAATGCAAAAACGATCCAATTATATTGTGCAATGATCACCGAAAAGGTAAAATTTTAAACTATATTCTTTCAAATACAAAGTCCAAAACATATTTATCAAGGGTGGTAGAGACTATAGTATGGCATGTGTAATGTAAAATGGTCACCCTTTTATTTTTGCTAAGTCCACAAGGTGGCCAAACCTGGTAAAGTGAAGGTGGTCTACTTCAAGTAAAGTGATTTGAAGTGGTCCCATGTGACCATTTTGAAGGAAGATGTCAATATCAGAACATGTGCACATGGTAGGTGGTCCCCACAGATGTTTATACTTTGCAAAATATTACAATTATTATAGTTATTTTGTTCTTGAATAGGGAGTTATTTTTGCATGCTTCACAAGAGGTCAGAACATGGAAGGAGATGAAGTTGCATGCCCATGGAGAGAGACTTTCCTAGCAAGAAATCTTATTTTTAGAAAATTATTCACCCTTCTTTCTTAAAAATAGAATAGTCAACTTCAGTTTGACTATATTGTAATTAAGGCTAATAATGCCTATTTGTAATTGCATGCTCTATTTCTATTCCTTTATCTATTATTAAGTAAAGGATAAAAATAGGATGCATGGGCAAGTACAAGCCTTAGGCTATTTTTAGGAAGAAGGGGAGGAATTATTTTGCTATATATTGTGTGCCTTTGCAAAGCACAAGAGGATTTTTTGGATATAGGGGTAATGAAGCAATTTTTTTCTAATTTTTCCTTCTAAGTGTGAAGAATTTTTGCCTTCCCAATTATTTGTAGTCTTGTGTATGTTTCTATTAGTCTTGTGAATGCAAATTCCCTGATTAATCATCTTACCTTGTTGCAAAATTCAGTAGTTTCTGCATGATATTAATGTGCATGTTTAGCTTAGTAGTATTATTGTGATAATCTCCCTCAATACCTTCTAATTGATTTTCCCTTAATATTATATAGAAGAACTATTGGTTTGTGCACCAAAATCCTTCACATGTCAATTGTGCATATACTCAGTCAAAGCCCTCATACAAATTTGGTGCATCACCTTAGTTTTAATTATTTTACAGTCATCTTTTACCCCTAAACCCCATAATCAATTTAGGATATGTCAATAAGGAACCGGCCTTGATACAGAGACTCACCTAAAAATAGGTATACCTACACATACATGAGGTGTTTCCATTGTATCTATGAAAGAGAGAGAGATCAAATTTTGCAAGCTTAGAAAACCTGCAGCCATCTCTCTATAGGGTGCACTTTTGAGAGATAATAGGGGCGCAAACTAGAAATTTTATAATTACGACTTTTGGGCATAAATTGTAAAGAACTAAATATCTCCTTGGGTCCACCATTCCAAAACCTTCCCAAGGTGAAAATTCTTCCGTAGGCACGTAAGCCCACCTTTGGAAAAAAATTTCTCCCTAGACCCACCGGCCCGTAACTTGCGAAATATGAGGAGTTAGGAGGACTTCTTTATATCATTGGAAAGGGAAAAAATTTCCTATCTAATGGAAATGTTTTCAGAAATTTTAAGTGCGTGAAATATAAATTAAATTCCCTTTTTGTTTAAATATTTTTATTTCAAAGTCTTGGGGTGACTTTTAAGGGGTCACTTTATGGGGTAAAGGAATTTTTTTCTAACCCCATGTAAATAAGAACCTTGTCTATTGTTTAGACCTTGTGGAATTGAATTCCTTAGACATTTAATTGTTTTGGCCCCCTTTAGCCCTCTAAATTTAATTAGGAAATATTTAACTATAGTGTTAATTTAATTATTTATTAAATTAACACCTAAGGGAAATTTAACTATGTTTGGATTTATTTCACTCTTTAATTTTGTGATGTGGATTCAATATTTTTTATAATGGAAAATTTTATTTATTAATTATAATTGACTTTAAAAAATTTTTTGACAACTGTCGCTTTGAAGACTAGGTTATGGTCATGCATTTTAAAAAATAAATTATTCCATACTTTTTCTAACTAAACCTAGGTTTTTCTTAGGTCTTGAGTGGGTGTTTTAGTGGGCATTACACAGATCTAGAAGTCCCTCCTTAATATTTGTCATTACCAGATCAAGAGTTTTACCCAATCTGGGTGTTAGTGCTCAAATTCCCCTGATTAGGATGTCCCAATCTAGAAGTATTGTCTAGATCTAATGATACAATGGAAGCCTTTGCAAGAGGGGAATGGCCATTTGTGGAGCCTCCATTTTTAGGATTAGGGTTCCTATTTTCCTTACCACTATTTTTACCAACAAAGCCACCTCCATGTTTCCCTTGTTTCTCCTCAAAAGCAAGCAAAATCCATGAAAAATATTCATTAGCAAAGTGATGTGTATTGCTGATGTTCTGTCCTTGTCGAAGAACCCATTACAAGAGGTTTTTAGGGCTTGATTTTGTGGGATTTCATAGATGCTACTAGATATATCTCTACAGATCTCTCATCTCCTTTCTCACCAGAGAGGACTTTACCTCCATTGAAGTTTGAAACAGAATGTGTGTCTTTCCTACTTCCCAGATCCAAACTCTCCCAACCACCATCACCATTCGAGCTTCTTTGTCTTCTAGGGTTCGTGGAGTCTTGGTGCTTAGGGCTCGTGGATTTTTCTGTTGTGGATTTTCCTTACGATGGAGTATTTTTCACTTTATGAATGGTTGTTTATTCCTAATGTTAATCTTTTAAATGTTAATTTATTATTAACAATATTATATTAGGTTAAATATATACATAAGTTGATGTCACATGGTTAAGAACATATGTTCTTAAATGGGATATCACAAGCATATGTATATAGTATATTTGAAACACATTTATGTGCCATCTTCTAAACATGGGCCAAGCCTACCAATATTGTTGACCTTATTTAAAAAAAAATCTTTCTTTATTCATCAAATTAGGAGCACCTATTGCTAAGATGTCAAAAGAGGGATGTAACCCCAATTTTATTATGTGATGCATAGAGAGTTAGCCTTAAGTCACAATATCATGAGAGTATAAAAGAGGAGAAAGATATATTTGTAAGAAATAAGAAAAGAGTATTAACCCTTTGAGTCACTACTACATACACCTAATATCATTACATAAATTGTTATTTCCTTTCGTGCTAATTTTCCTAACCTTGTTGTGGATTGAGGAAATTTGCAACATCCTTTTTTACACTTTTATAAATTTAGATAGGTGGCACATATTTAACATTTTTGACACACATTTCCCTTTATAATTACCTCCAAATCACCATCGTCAACTCTAGTTTCCATAGGTACTACAATTACATCTAGGATTGATTTTTAATTGCCAAAGACACTTAGTAATTATATTCAATCATTACTCCATTTATAGTTTATTAATTATCTCCCTTTATTTTAGGTCTGGAAACCTCATACATATTCAACACCCCTAATAGGGATAGAAGAAAACCTTCCACTCCTATTGATATTATCCTCTCTGTATACAAAAAAATTGTTTGAATTACAATATTTTGCTAGGTTGACCCACACATGTTTTTCAAAGTAAATTGTTAATGTAGAATCTTTTACATATAAACTATGTTCTTATAGGTAATATACAATTAAGAACATCAGTCACACACCTTGAAGATCATTTCATGTAAAGGTTGTACACATTATAAATCTTCCAAAACCATTTGGTAATATATATTTTAACTTCAAGTATTCATACAAGTAAAATTTGCATGTTTTCAAGTGTCTTATGCCAAGGAAAACATCATTATATTAGTTACATATTGATTTCCTTGTATCATTGATTAAAAATACATGATTATGAGAAAAGCATGAAAGTTTCACTCACTTTAGAGAACTACATCGGGCTTTGATTTTTATGATATGTAGTACCATGGTTTTATGTTGTGTGGAATAGGATTTGGTTATTGGAAAAGATTAGGATTTATCTTCATACATTGTTTGAGATATTATTATAGTTTGAGGAGCATCATATCATATCATATCACATAAATTTTGTACTATGATAAAAAAATAGAGATTGGAAAATATACACTAGATAAAATAAGGCATGTCCAAGAAGTAAAAATTTGACACCCTTCTATACGTTTTGTATTGAACTTAATCTTTCCTATCCAACCTAAACTAGATGACTATTCAAGAGACTATATTAATAATGTCTATTTATAAGTTACTTTTTATATCATTCCTTTATTTTGAATAGTTAGTGTTTTATACTATTTCTTAAAGTAACGTTGGGTATTTACTTACTCATGCCCTTGATTTTTTCCTTTCATTTAAATTTCTTCAAACTACATTTGTTATTTATATGACAAATAAACTATGGTTTTTTAATTATTTTAGACCTATTATAAAAATTACTTTGATTATATTTATTATGCAAAACCTAAACCATTATTATTGTATGGTTGTCTCATGTAATTATTGGTAAAAAAATCACCCTATTACATCTATAGCTTTTATTAAAAAAATAAATTATTTTTGAATCTAACTCCTAGTTAACAACTTTCCTAGGTGATAGTATTGTTCTTCCTTAAACACTTGGAATATATGATTTTTATATTTATGGTATCTTTCGCTACTATATTTATGACATGGTAAATATTAGATGGTGTTGAAAAATCATTAGTTAAGTTTTAAATAAGAAAATCTTCACATATATATGAATTTTCAAAAATGATTGCAAAACATGGCTTCAATAGTTCCACATTTTATGTTGTATAGAAAACAAGGTGCAATGAAAAATTTACCTTACACTTAGCACTTATTATTATTGCATTATACCTCCACTATGTCATTATATGCATGATTCCTAGGTGAGAAGATTAGACACTAGTGACACCTCTCTTATTCCTTATATTGATTATGATAGGTAGATTGTCTTATATATTTTGGATTTATGCTTTTTGGTCATGTTGCAAGGATTTATGTCTCTACTTGTGGCTTGGTTGTTTCTTGTCTTAGGGATACTAGTGCCTAGTAAGGAAAATAGTGTCTACCACTATTTTCCCTTCCAGATGCTTTTGTCCACTCTTGCTTGCATTTTTAATTTACCATTTGGAAACTGATCTTAAACCTTTTCTAATTATTATTTCATATTTTGGATTTTCCTTTGGTGTTACCAAGTGTCAATATTAAAAGAAAGTAATCATATATATAAAAAACCTACTAACTATTCTAAGGGCCATTGGTTTCCTATTTTTAAATCTACTACCCGGAAAAAAAGGAACAAACTTAATGATTGTATTTCAGGATTCATTATTCATTTCACAAGAATGGAAAATTTTGAATTCCACAAGACAAATTGTCTTGGGGGAAAATTATTTATAGATTGATATCTTGGTATAACTTGCACAAGAACAACGTAGTTTTAAGGGACACAATTTCTATGTGACATGCACAAGATCTAGATTGAGACAAAAATGTAGTGCAACTCTTGGTGAAAATCATATTAGGGTGATCAATAATTTACATATTTTATTTATTCTAATATGTTCTTGAGTGTTTTACATTTATTGTAATTTTATTTTGTAGGTATAAATGTGTTAGGAGAACCATACAATGAAGTGGACACAACACAGAGTGAAGTAAATGCAACATTATCATATACTCAAATAAAAATATTTTTACCCATCAATAGGACATTAGAGACCAATTCAAATGCTAGTACCCATGTAGTGCCAACTATTAAAACAAATTAGCTAAAAAAAAGAGAGAGAAACATTGGGGGAAATTAATTAGGAGTTGGTGGAAGTGGAATGAAGGAGAGTGAAGGCATTTTGTAACGCCCGCATTTTCCCACATAAATCCCCGTGAAACCCGATAGCAAGTAGGAAAAATTATGGAATATATTTTTTAAAGGTTACAAGGAATTAGCCGATATTTAATCTAATCTAGATAAAAAAATTTAAACAATTACAAGGCATTGGAAACAATTATTAATTTATTAAGATTGCCTCAATTTTCAAAATTAATATTACATTTTTAATTATTTGAGGTACAAAACAAGTTTATATTAATTCATACTAGGATAGTATTCTTGCATTGTTAAAGACATGCACATTGTTATGAATTTATATTCCATAAGTTCAAGGTATACAATACATCCAAACCCCCTTAGGCCCATTTACTAAAACACACCCATATTATACTTATTTCATTCCCACCTAAATACCCCATCACTTAAGTGATGTAGGGTTTATCCTACACCCTTAGATCCAAACTTTCTCAACCTTAGATCTAGGTTACACAAAAGTAACCCTAGAAATGCTTATGGAATGTCATATATTCATTTTCTAAAACAAAACTCTCATTTCTTTTGTTTGGATTTGAAGGTTAAGGAAGGAGGCAAGAAGTTGGAGATATGGATCTTGGGTGATTGCTCACAAGAGGAGTTATTTTTAGCATTCCCTCTCCAAGGGTTTGCTTATTTTCTAAAAATAGTTTGTTTTCTTATCATTTATCTTTGATTCCTACACCATTTGGGTTGTGGGTATTTACCCATTTTATTTTGCTTATTTAAAAAAAGTTCTAAGTTGCAGGCCCGAATATATAAAATGTATATGAATCATTTGAATGTTTATATATATGTGAATACATACACACACACACACACACACACACACACACACACACACACACACATACATATATATATATATATATGTATATATATATGTATGTATGTATGTATTGTATGTATATGTTCTATGTCTAAAAAAAGGAACCTTAATGATTATTTGGCCCAAAAACAATACATTTTTTCTTTTTTTAAAACATTTTGAACACACACACACACACACACACACACACACACACACACACACACACACACACACACACACACACACACACACATTTACCATTATTAAAATACCAACCGAAATAAAACCTTGGTCACGGCCTAAGGTATGCGTAGGTTAGAGATTAAAGAAAGCGACTAAAAAATGAACATTGGGACATCTTTGTTTTTTTTTTGGTAGGTCAATTTTTTTAATGAGGGGGGGGGTGGTTTAACTCTTTTGAGGGTTCACAAATTATTGGGGGTGGGTGAGGGGCACCCACCCCACCCCCACCCCATATTTTAATATGGGTTGGGGGTGGGGTCAACGCCCTTCCCCCCAACCATATAACAAAACAAAAACAAATGTGGATGCATCCCAAGCACAATACAAACACATGCGTCTCCCTTTTCATTAAAATTTATTTCCTTTAGTTATTTTTTCTATTCACTTTACAATCAAGCCGTATTTTGTTATTTTAGATTTTACTATTAATCTACTTTTTCCCTTTATTAACTATTTCACCAAATAAGCCGTGAGACTAGAATTTACTTTTTTAATATTATTTTAAAATTCTTAAAGGCATTAATATATGTATGAATATAACCTATATATATTCATAAGTATATTAATATTTATTATTAAAATGTACTGTTAGTATTTATTAATGATGTTTCCTTTTTTTTTTTACTATTTTTTAAAAAAGTAACTAAATTTTTTAATATTATATATATATATATATATATATATATATATATATATATATATATATATATATGTATGTATGTATGTATGTATGTATGTATGTATGTATGTATGTATGTATGTATTATAACTGTATGTATGTATGTATGTATGTATGTATGTATGTATGTATGTATTCTTTTAATTTAGTTTCCCATTGAAACTTGGAGATAGGAAAATAGAGGGAAACAAAATAACTATTGCAATTGTAAAATTGTAAGAGTATTTATTTTACATACACCTAAGCAATTATAGTAATGCATGAATTGACGTATTTATTAATTTTAACAATTTATCACTTTCATTTTCACTTATATAACTATTTTTAAGGGTATAATTAGTTGTGGTTCATCCATTCACTCAATTCAAACCCTATTGCAACAAGGAGGATCCTATATTATAAAAACAATTCTATTTATTCCTTCTTATACATCATTTGAATAGGAGAATAATAAGCATACCCAAATGAAATTTATCTCATCCAAACCGGATTACCAATAATGTCAAAAGATCAACACTCCCTTTTCATTCAACTTAAATAACATTCATACTTAAAGAAACTTTATTTGCATTTAAAAATATACTACAAGGTTTCCATTTTGATAAATAAATGAAATCCATAATAAACCATTTCCAAGAATGAATGAGATTACATTCAACAAACTATTGATACAATTTACGAGTAGTAGGATCGTAATAGCACAAGATGCAACTCTACATGTCTTTCTCCAAACAAGAGAACTTTCTCTAATGATCTCACCATCTTCATCAAGCCAAGCACACAACAAAATGGGGAGTAGGCAACACTCTCACACAACCAAAATATCCAATGAGGGAGAGAAGCCTTCTTTGTCATTAGCCTCCGAGCCTCAACAAGGAAGCAATGAGGGATATTTAGAAAACCATGACAACTGAAAAATGGATTCCACACACACATTCAATCAAGAAAAATAATGAAATAACACAATACTAACTTATTTACAAAAAACCAAAAAATATCAAAACACAATGGCTTCATGTTAAAGCCATGAGGAGAAAGGAACATGGGGGTTCTTCTTATGTCTCTCAAGGGCTTGGGTGTCCACCTAAGAGCCTCTAAAACTCCATCACAATACATATGACACTCTTATTCCTCCCTCCAATAAGATACACAACTCCTATGCCTCCCTCAAGAGAACAACCCCACTCTTATGCCTCCTCACTCTTATGGCTCCCTCAAGAAAATAACAAGATAAATACAAAACATATTTATCAAATAGGTGGACATCCCAACCCAACTCCCTTCTCAAATACCCAATAACATTTCCTTATGCCTCCCTCAATTTTTACCCCAATTTCCATTTCTCCCACAACCTAAGGATAAAATCTATTTCCCACATTCATAAGAATTACAACAATCATCATCCACACATATGAGTACAACAAAATAACAAAGTAATTACAAGAGTGAAGATATACCTTCCAAATGAAGAGGATGAAGCACAAAAAAGTTCCAATCCCTCCAAAATCCTAACCAAGCACCATCCATTCCAAGCTCAAACACCATTCTCAAGCAAGCTCTCCCAAAATTCCAAGCATTATCCAAAAGAAAATGAGTAAGTAACCCCTAAAACAACAATTAAACATGCATATAAAGGAAAAGGAAGAGAAGGGTGAGGTGACTCCATGTAGGATGCCACATCACTCATCCTCAACTCCACATCACAAGTCAAACCTCAACCCCAAGGCTTAATAAATGGGTGGTTGAGAGGTATGACAACCCTCTTACACACACCACTTCAACCCACACCCAAAAGGAAAAAAATTAAGACACAAGAAAGAAAGTGCAAATAAAATCTCACCTTTTACCTTACAAAACACTCAATGGTGTCTATTTTTGATCCCCCAACACATAGGTAGGGTTGGTATAATAATTTAAGAGGTGTGGGACAAGTTTAACTTGTCCGACAAGCCTCCAAAATTGGCCCTTAAGGCCAAATCCGAATTTCTAAGGAGAGGTAGAGTGTACCACACTCAAGATCATATACACTCAACATAAAAACATAAACCAAAGATCCATCTAATATAATAAATGAGTTCTTTTGTCCCATCCATAATTAGTTTAGTAACATGATTAATTTACAAATCTAGACACAAATTAAATAATTAACAAAAGGGAAATACATCACTATAAACTCACATAGTAAAATTAAATAAAGGAAATATAAAAGAAATAACACACAAACCCCTTGGTCACAATTAGAGGTAATCCCCTCATGGGGACCCCCTAACAACAAACAAGACACACACAACAAAACACAAGTTTCCATGGTGACCAGTTGCCAATACCCCACATTCCTTCATTGTTGGTCTCCTACCCCCCATAGTTTATTGTTGTGAAATAATTACCTACAAAATCACACAATACCTTTCTAGCCTCGTGGCCATATTAGTGATATCAAACTAATAAAAATTGATTATATCTAAATATCAATTTCAACGTCAAATTTCATAACTACTATTGCTAAGACCAAGTGATTCAACAATTACTCTCAATTTCCAACATTTTGATTTTGTTAATACATCAGTTTGTAATTAAGATCATAACCAACTAAATCATCTAATTTAAGAAATATTTTCACTCGTTCACCATTTTTCAATCCTTCAGTATCAATGAAATCACAAAATGACTTTGACCATCCTAATAAAAATCAATATAAAGAACATTCAAAATATAAGTGTATATATATATATATATATATATATATAAGCTAACAACACATCATTATCTTCCATACTAAATGTCTATCAAAAGTTAATCAATTTAGTTACAGTAATGTATATCCTTTGATTTCCTTATCACAATGAGTTAAACTTATTCATCTATTAATATCTTGTCGGTAATAATGCATAATAGTGTCTATGTGTCCAGTCACAGAGATAGACTAAACAATAAAATACCGAAGAGTAATGGTATCACAATCCATTTATAACCAAGAAACCATCCTAGATAATTGTCTTATCCTTAATCAAGTCCACAATACAACCATACAGTCAAGATGATAACCAAACACAATAGTAATCATGATGTCTCACACATCTTATTAGTAGGCTAGCTAGAATACAACAATAATGTTTAAGGTTAAAATTGATTTGAAATCGATAACACGGTTCAAACATAGTAGAAGTGGAGTGGGAATTACATCCCCCTCCCCTTAGATTTGACTTCCTCCTGGAAGTCATGAAGAAAGAGGTAGGAAACAACGCAAAAGAAATAGGATCACACCCTTTGTGGAATTATTTTTCCCAAACAAGTGTGGGTCTACATAACCCAAATTTTGTCCAAAGCAATTCAATCATGAATAAGGGATATTGTAAGGGATGAGTTCTAAACTTTCTTCAAGTAAGGTTGCAAACATTTAATTCTAAAGAGTATTTCTACGTGACCAACCAAACTACAACACAACATCAAAACATGAAAAGGTCAAAGGAATCTCAAGAATAAGCACCAAGTAAAGGAATAACAGGAGAATTATGTGAAATCAAGATGACCACATAGCTTCCCATGGATACAACATACTACAATAACAAAATTTAAGGTTTCCACTAAGGTTGAGTTATGCTTCAAGGTTTGTTATTTATAAAAGGCTAGAAAAATCAACCATGACAAATTTTTTTTACGAGAAACATGTTTACTCAAAGGTCTCACAATTTTGAGATCAAACAACAAGATGAGGTTTAGCAACAAGGAAGGACACTTAAATCAGCCAAAACATTTACAATCAATAAATCTATTCATGGGAAGCACTTCTATAACTCGAGAGGGTAACATTAGAATTTCATGGTAATCCTAAGCAAAATCATGACTACAAGGTTTACTATAGCCTATTTTGCACTTAAAATAGACACAATATTCTTGTAATGAAGGTCACTCAATATAAAGGGAAAAATCCTGAAGAGAGAGTGTCAACAAACACAACAGGAAAGATGCATCCAAAACTTGTATTTTATTGCTTTCATGATATGCACAATTCAATCTATTATAAGATAAGGAACTAGATAACCATGTAAGGAGTCCACTACAAGGGCCTCAAACACATTGGCTACATAAAGCATAGATTGGATAACATTGTCCTTTGAGCAAGTGATTGATTAAGGGCCTAAAATGAGCGTGCTGAGGTTCTCTCTAACTCTCCCATTTAGAAGAAATCCTAACGACTTGCTTGACAGAGCTTTGCTACAACAAAACTACCTCCTTTTACAATGAGCCTAACACTCCAATTTATAGAAGAATGAGAAGAGAGAGAGAAGGGGAAAATGGAAATCCTGAAATCTATCCTTCAACCACTTGTAAGAGGCATTAAATGGAGTGAAATGATTGTATGTTACTTGCAAAAGGCTCCCGTACTATCCCAAGTGCTGCAAGCAAAGAAAGAATGATGACCATGCCTCTTAATTACACTCCTAACTACCAAATAAAACATTGTCACAAACCCAGACACATATTATGAAAAATATCCATTTATTTCTCATCAAATCTCAAATTTCTTGATTTCTATGCATCGCGATTAGAGCCACGATTCCAACTGTACCAATTTTTTCTGATTTCGTTGAGAAATGCAAAAGTTATGGCCTTCTGAGTGTGGGAATTAATTGACTGGAGCTGAACATGTTTCTTTTATTTTAATATATCTACCCTCATCAAAATTAAGAAATTTAGTTTTTCTGATGCAAAAGACATTTTGCACATTTCATAAAGTCCAATTTTATTAAAATCAGAGCTCAGAGTCAAAATTTATGGCCGTTTGAAGCTTGGGAGGTCAAACATTGACTTTTTCTCTTCATTGTGGCTATTTCGGCAAAATCAAGTCCACGTATCTCCCATTGTCCCGAACACTTTCATCTACATTGCCTAATTTGGGATTCCTTGTCCCCATGTGTACATGGGTTAATCTGGGCATGAAGGCATTGACGTCCGTATTCGCCGCATCCCATGGTTCCTTTTGTGGCTTTTTCACCTTTGCACATCTCATGCGTACTTTTGTCCCGATTGTTCCTAGACACATTTCTCCGCACCACCCACAATGCACTGACTTGTGGGAAAATTGACTTTTTCATCCCATAGGTACCTATGTCCCATTTGTCCCATGGACCTCCTGGGACAAAAATTTCAACTTTTTCTGATTTCCTTTGACTTCGGCATTTTAAACAAATACAACAGGAAAGATGCATCCATAAACTTGTATTTTATTGCTCATGATATTAGCACAATTAACACATTATTATAAGATAAGGAACCTGGATCACGTCTCAATGCTTCGCCCCAACGTGTCCCTGTTGAACTTGTGCGGTTTGGGACACAAAAATTGTATTTATCCGATTCCTTTGTATTTTGGCTCCAAACTTGGTACGACGAACCTTTTTATGATCCATAGCCTCCAGACTCATAATGCATTAAAACAAGCCTACGACTTCAATTTTTTGATTTTTCAAATTTTTCTAACTCGTTGGATTTTTTCCTTTAAATGTTTCTAACTCGGGGAGTTAGAGAGAAGCCAAAGGAATCCCCAAAAATTATTTTGTGCCTTGAATCAATTCTACTTGCTCAAGACTGAAGAATTTGATGCATGTTATCAAAATTACCTTGAGGGGTGAATTTTGGATAACAGAGATGAATCAACACATCACATTTTTAATTTTATAGGAACAAGAGACATTCAACATAGCAAAAACATCATTAATTTTGTAACAACTAGGAATCTATCATTCAACATGTATCACACCAATATTTCAAGGGTTTACCAAATAATTACAAGCATCATTAAACATTCCTAGTTGGGTCTCCACAAGTCTCAAAATAAGTTACAAGGAAAGACCCATTAAAGAGGCATATTTACTTTTAAAAATTTTAGAGGTTTAACAATGTTTGTTGTTTAGGCTCAAAATTTTACTCACATAATAAGACAAGGAAAGTTTAAAAACAAAACTCACACTTCCACAAGATACCACCAATCAAGAAACAAGATGACAATGAAAATTTTACTCCAAGACACCATACCTCCCATAACAAGACATCAAACGTAAGAGGACCATTAACTAATCCATTCAACATGGACTTTACGACCAAGAGTTGTAGTTTTAGAAGAAGAAGCACAACACAAGCACAACTGAGATTAGAATATTAAAATCTACCAAACTAACATCTCTAAGAGCAAGGTCCAAAAGACCCAAAAGCATCCATAAGAGTCTCAACATTTCCCAATATTATTAGGTCCTAGATTGGTATACATAACATTTTAACTATTAAGGCAATGGTATATCTATTTATGGGTCATTGAGAGAAACACATGTACACTTAATCTAACACATTTCCTGAATGGGATTAATTCTAACTATAAGTACCAAGGTACATACAATCCACCAATCAATACTTTCTATAGTGAATAAGGAAAACATGCTAAAACTTAGCATGCCATCATGGAACATCACTACCTAACAAACACTTATCCACTTAAAATATATAGTCAACCAAGATTCAATCCCATCCTAACACAGTCCATAAGCCCATAACCAAACACATCTACTCTGATGAGGATAAAATATCTTACCAGGTTGTAAGAGAGTCACCATCACTACTATCAAATGCCCACTAAAAACACAACACACATCGAACTCCTTTTATAGCAAGGTTGAGTAACGAAAATAGTCACTCCAAGATCCTAGACACACTCAAGGTTTCATCTTTACAAAACCAAGGCATAACTTAAAGCACCTAAGAAGACATTTAAGGCACCTAGGGTGTAATCCCATATGACAGAATGTCACAATACAAACAACGTAGAACCATCTCAACAACATGCAAGAAAGAATCACGTAACATTTAGCTAAGTAGACAATAGATAACAAGCTCTGAGTCACCAATCAAAGTAAAATCCAAGAAGTATCGGCAATCAAGGAAAGTGGATATGTAGCCACATTGCAATGTGTGAAAATTCTCACAAAATATAAATAACTAAAAGAGCCTAAAAGCTTCTCAATCCAATCATAAGATAAGATGTTGGTCCTTGATAAAATAACACAAGTTAAGGAATATAAAATACAAAAGTCCACATCACAGTCACTTTGCAGCCCCTTCTTAGACTGCTAGTAGGGGCACTATACATCGAGCTCAGATCTAAGAACACCTATGCAAAGATGGATAAAAAGGACACCCAATATCCACTATACAAGGATTAAGTCACCAAACGAAAACCAAACTAGCTCATCTAACCACTGAAGGAAAAATAAAGGGAGCTTTAGGTGACTAATCAACTTCTAATTTACTTTGTCTCACCCCATAACACAACCACTAATGTCAAACCACAAGAATCACACCATGAAATTTATCATTCCAACAAGGAAGATTCTCAATTTGGTCGTCACATCACATGACTAAAAACAAGGCTTATCAACCAACATCTTAGCAAGGAAATTGAGTTCCTGATACACCATAAGTTCACAAGAATAACAATTTAATTTAACATTTTTAGCTACCCGGGTTCAACGAAACGCCACTAGGTGAGTACAATAATTCGAATAACTTTATTTATTTTTTATTATTTTAATTATGGCGGTTCAAATTCTCGTTAATTGGTTTACAAGTTTCAAATTCGGCCCGAGTGGTCCAACGGTTGAACACACTCGATACCAAGTTAATGAACACATTTTTCCCACATAAATCCCCGTAAAACCCTATAGAAAATAGGAAAAATTATGGAATAATTTTATTTAAAGGTTAAAAGGCATTAACAAGATTTAATCTAATCCAATTAAAAAAATAAATAATTACAAGGCATCGAAACAAATATCGATTAATTAAGACTACCTCAATTTTCCAAATTAATATTACGTTTTTAATTCTTTCACCAACAAGGTTCTAAAGTTTTATTTAAATAATCTTCATTAGCTTTTCAAATCATAACTCCATTAATACCATTTAAATTAATTTTATTTGAGGCACAAAATGATTTTATATTAATTCATACTAGGATAGTATTCTTGCATTGTTAAAGACATGCACATTGTTATAAATTTATTTTCCATAAGTTCAAGGTATACAATCAATCCAAACCCCCTTAGGCCCCATTTACAAAAACACACCCATCTTTTACTTATTTAATTCCCACCTAAATACCCCATCACTTAAGTGATGTAGGGTTTATCCTACACCCTTAGATCTAGGTTACACAAAAGTAACCCTAGAAATCCTTATGGAATTTCATATATTCATTTTCTAAAACAAAACTCTCATTTCTCTTGTTTGGATTTGCAGGTTAAGGAAGGAGGCAAGAAGATGGAGACATGGAAGAAGCTCAAGCTCTTGGGTGATTGCTCACAAGAGGAGTTAGTTTTAGCATTCCCTCTCCAAGGGTTTGCTTATTTTCTAAAAATATTTTGTTTTCTTATCCTTTACCTTTGATTCCTACCCCATTTGGGTTGTGGGTATTTACCCATTTTGTTCTGGTTATTTAAAAAAATCTAAGTTGCAGGCCCGAATATATAAAATGTATATGAATCATTTGAATGTTTATATATATGTGAACACACACACACACACACACACATATTTGTACACACACATATATATATATATATATATAATATTTCTTTGTCCTAAATAACCTTGAAACTATTATTTGGCCAAACATTTATATGTTTTTTAAAACGGAACTTTTATTTGGCCGAAACATTTTGAATAAACACACACACACACACACACACACACACACACACACACACACACACACACACACACACACACACACACACACACACACATCTATCTATATATATATATATGTATGTATATATGTATGTATGTATGTATGTATTATTTACCTTTATTAAAATACCGGCTGAAATAAAACCTTGGCCGTGACCTAAGGTATGCGCAGGTCAGAGATTAAAGAAAGTGACTTAAAGATGAACATTGGCATGGCTTTGTTTTTTTCTGGTAGGTCAAATTTTTTTTAATGTGCGGCGGGGGGGTGTAAATTAATGGGAGCAGGAAGGGCGCCGACCTCACCCCCACCCATATTTTAATATGGGTTGGGGGTGGGGTCGGCGCCCCTTCCCCCAACCTTACTACAAAACAAAAACAAATGTGGCTGTAGCCCAAACACAAAACCGACACATGCATCTCCCTTTTCATTAAAATTTATTTCCTTTAGTTATTTTTCTATTCACTTTACAATCAAGCCTTATTTTGTTATTTTATATTTTACTATTAATCTACTTTTTCCCTTTATTAACTATTTCTCCAACTAAGGTGTGAGACTAGAATTTATGTTTTTAATATTAATTTGAAATTCTTAAAGGCATTAATATATTTATAATATAACATATATATATATATATATATATATATATATATATATATATATTATATTAATCTATTATTAAAATGAACATAATAATATTTATTAATGATTTATCCTATTTTTTTTTTTCTTTTTATTTATTTTTAAAAATAACTAAGTATTTTATTAACATATATCAATGAATATATATATATATATATATATATATATATATATATATATATATACATATATATACATACATACATACATATGTATGTATGTATGTATGTATGTATGTATGTATGTATGTATGTATTATTTTAATTTAGTTTCCCATTGAAACTTGGAAATAGGAAAATAGAGGGAAACAAAATAACTATTGCAATTGTAAAATTGTTAGAGTATTTATTTTACATAGACCTAACCAATCATAGTAATGCATGAATTGATGTATTCATTAATTTTACCAATTTGTCACTTTCGTTTTCACTTATATAACTATTTTTAAGGATATAATTAGTTTTGGTTCATTCATTCACTCAATTAAAACCCTATTGCAACAAGGAGGAGTCTATATTATAAAAAAAATCTATCTATTCTTTCTTATACATCATTTGAATAGGTGAGTAATAAGCATACCCAAATGAAATTTATCTCATCCAAACCGGATTACCAATAATGTCAAAATATCATACCTCTCTTTTTCATTCAACTTAAATAACATTCATACTTAAAGAATTGTTATCTCAATTTCACCCTCAGAAAAATTTATCAAACACGACTATTATCCATATTTCACCCCCAGGAAAAATATTGGATCAACCACGACTCTGCAAATTGATCAAACATAACTGTTATCCATAAAAATAACCTGAGAAAACTCATTTGGATCTACAAATTGGTCACAGAGGGACTCTACAATTGAGTGGCGGGGATAAGAAAGATTAAAGGACCCTTTACAAAAGAAATGACTCTTTGGAGCCGTGTCCATGTCTTAGATGCATTCTTCAAGTTATAGGTAGACTCAACCATGGAATAACAGGTTAGAATAGAAGTGGTATAACGACCAAGGAACCATGAACAAGAAGGGGAAGAAACAACGAAGATCCATAGTCCTTGGGCTTGAAACAATTTAGGAAAAGGTCCAAAATGACTAAGTATGGAGGAGGTAGTGAGAAGGGACCACATGTCCTAATGAAACTTCTCCAAAGGTGAATCCAAAAAGGAAGCACAAACAAGCATAAGGTTTCCATGCGTCTAGAGTCTTGAAAAGTTACGAGGCATTAAAAAGTCTTGAACTGAGAGAGAGCATGTGAGGTGTTAGCTAAGTGAAAATCTAGAAAGGAAACCTGGGTAGAGACTCAAACTTGCGCCAGCCCTCCATGTAGAAAATGGTCAAACAGGGTCAAAAGGTGGACAGGTGGGCCTCAAGAATTGGATAAGTATAAAAGTGTAAGTGGAGAATGCCAAGTGTCAGTATGGCGCTTCTCCAAGAATTAGTCCCAGGGTAGAGACCCAAATGAGCGTAAGCCCACCACGTAGCCTAAAGTCTAAAAAGTAAGAAGGACCATTGAAAAATACACAGACCAGTGAAGGTGAAAAGTGTCAACTCAACGCTCCTCAAAAAAAAAATTTTTAACTTAGCTTTCAAGCAAGCGCAGTGCCGCCACATGTCCAGTCTCAAAAGGGGCAAATTTGGTCAATAGTCAATGCATAGGCCAGGTAGTGGAAAGAACCATGTGTCCTAATGACACTTCTCCAAAGATGAATCCAAAAAGGGAAGCCCAAATGAGTGCCAGGCTGCACACAGCGTGTCCCAGGTCAACATATGCCCCACTAAGCAAAAGACTTAGCCAAAAGTTGTAAAATGGCCCACAGCTCCACCCAAAGGAAAAAGTCAACATTTGAATAGATTCAAAGCCAAAGTGGGGAGTCAGAGGAAAAGGTGAAAATTTTCCTTTTGTCAAAAAGGCACAAAGATAAAGATGGAAGCGCATCTCCCCAACCAACCAAAGGGTGCCATGTATCCATGCGGAGCTTCAGTGCTGCGGGTTTTTCCGTTTTTTGCATTTTTGCATAAAAGTGAGAAAAGATGAATCACAAACCCATAAACCAAATTTTTTCCCAATCTGGTTGCCATGTGCCCATATTAAAAGGAGACCCATTTTTTCAAACTGGTTTTCCCACCCATTGGTACGGACCTGATACAAAATTTGAAGGGGCATATCTTTCAACTCAAGGCTCGAAATATTGCAAATCTTACACCGTTGGAAGCATCTCGATGTCCTATACGTCATGGAAAGATTAAAAAATAATTTTTGTGGGCCTTGGTAGGTAAAAATTGAAGAAAATTTTCCAGGCCATTAATGTGAAATCTGATCTCTTCAACTACCAGTAAATATTGTGTGCGTGAATTTATAGAAGGCATTTTTTTAGTGGTAGAGATTTAAAAATGGGATTCAATGCGTATCTCAGGGTGGTTGGAGCAGAATTCACTTTTCCCTCTTCTCTCTCCCATTCTTTCTATATATTGTAACAGAGGGGCACATTCAAAGGTTGTTCATTTTTCTCTCTTCCTCCCACAGGGTTGAAAATGGATTTCAACCTCCTCCCCTTCTCTGTAAATGATGTTTTTTCCTCTTTCTCATGAATGATGTTCTGTGTAAACTTTTAAAGCAACAAAAACATGTTTTTGATGCATTTGTCCATCCTTTTCTCTTTTTGGTTGTTTCTTCTTGCCTCTCTTTATTGCAGGTACCTATGCATGTTTTGGATGTTCATTTGCAGATCTTGGAGCCATGTTTCTTGGGTTTGAAACATTTTCTATGTGAATCTGATCTTTGACCTATGATGTAGTTGTTCATCCTCTCCATTACTCACCTCCCTTCGTTTCATGGTAGTTTGGTTAGATGTTCACTAGTTTTCCTTCTCTGGTGTATCACCATTTTAGTGTAGGCTTTGTTTTTCCTTATTTTCTTTCTCTCCTTGTCTCCTTGGAAGTTAGATTAGGATTAGGTTAGCTTGAATACACTAAAATATCTTGTGGCAACTAGTTTAGGTAGAGGAACCAACCTTCTCTGGAGGAACATTCCCATTTGCAAGTCCCACAACTTGGGGAATGATCCAATGTTATGCAAATCACACCAAATGACCGTGCCTTGGAAAAGAAAATACATAACTCATTTGGGGGTGATGTGATTCTCCACTAATAATGACCCTATGCAGGAATAAATCCAAGGGATGATTTTTTCATGTGATCCCACATTTCAAATCCAATAAATAGGTTCCAGATGGGCTCTAAAATGGAGGAACAGGGTCGAGGAAGGAGAGAACAATGTCAAGAAAACTAGAGGCTCAAATGAGAGAAATAGAGAAAGAATCAAAGGTTTCGGCTTCACAAATGATTCAAAGTGAGCCAAAATTGGCTAAGTATGAAAGAATTAGCGGAAGTTGCCAAGTGTCTCAACGACACACATTCAAAAGTGGGACCCTGAACAGAGACTCAAATGAGCATGGGTTCACCATGTGTGAGGTCTAAAAAAGGGATAGAGTTCAGGGTTGAATAGTCAAAGCATAGGCATGTTGGTAGAAGGAGCCAAGTGTCAGCATGATGCTACTTCAAAAGTAAAATTTGGAGCGGGCTTTCAAACAAGCATAAAGCCTCCATGTGTCTAGGGTCAGACTTATGGCCCTACCAAGCAAAAGGACTTAGCCAAAAATTCAAGGAAAATGAGAAAGTCATAGAAATCTCCACGTGTCTCTTCATCACACCCAAAAATATTGAATCCAAAAGTGGTCCCCAAACTAGCACTACTCGACATGTGGCCATGTTGAAAAGTCAAAGTGGGAAAGCAGGTCATCAAAGGTAGTTTGAAATTTTTCCCCAAGAAGGCATAAAGTGAAAAAATGACTCGTGGTTCCACTGATGCCCAAGGAGCCATGTGTCAAGCCTCAATTATATGTGGGCCATGGGCTGGGAGATACTTTTTTCCAAAAATGGAAAAAGTGGACCGTCGGGCCCGAAAGTGTTTTTTTTTGCCAAAAGTGAAAAATGGTGCTACAGGGAAAATTTTGCATTTTTGTTTTTGGGTGCCAAAAGGCACAAAGTGAATTTCGGGCCTGCGGATCCATTCGCTCACTGGTTTTCACCATTTTTGTATGGACCTGACTCAAACATTGAAATGAACATATCTTTCACCCAGTGCCTGAAATCCAACAAATTTGGCACCATTGGAAAGGTCTCAACCTCAACTAGCCCATGGAAACCTGAAACTTTAATTGTAAAGATGTTTGGTGGGTGAAAAATGGGGAAATGTCTTCACACCATTAATATGTAGAATCTAATTACTCAACCACTAGATTTGATTTGATTCGATCTACCACTCTCCCTTCTTCAACACACCGAGCAGACACAAAGCGGTGGACATGAAAAATTTGGGGTGGATTTGTAGAGGCATTGATGGCTAGTAGCTAAGCTTCAAATTCATTTTCCCACCTCTCTCTCCTTCTTCTCTCTATGTTTAATCTATAAAAGAAAGGGCATGGCTCATTGTAAAGGGTTGGACATTTCTTGTTTTACACCCTCCCTTCTCCTCTAGTCTGCAGATAAGTTTGTGGAAGTCCTAACCTTCCCATTCAATTTGTAAATCTAAGTTTTTCCTCTTGCCACTATAATGTACTAGTATCAACTTTGGAGAAATAATATATGTTTTTGGATGATTTTTGACCCTCTCATGTGTTTCATTGTTCCCTTCTGATCTCAAATTATAGTTTGGTTACCTGTGCATCATGTTTGTATTACATTTCTATGGTCTATGTTAAATTGCAAAACAAGTGTCTAACATTCCTTTGGTGCATCACCTTGTTAGCTTAGGTTTATTTTATTATATCTTCTCAACCATGTCTCCTTGGTAAGATAGAGTAGGATTAGAGTAGATCCTCTACAAGATTTTATTTACATGCACCTAAACAAAGGAATACTAACCAACCTTAATCTAGAGAGCTCTCTTAACTCATAAGGGCCCAAAATTTGAGAGATGATCCATATTGTGTAATCACACTAAAAGTCTCAACCCATCTGGTTGTAGACATTTAGGGGTGATGATTCTGCACTAACATTTTTGGCACGCCCGTTGGAGCAAGTAGTCTCTATATTTATTGCAGTAATATTGATGTGCACTTGCTGTAATTTTAGCTTTTAAGAAGCTTTTAAATTACACATATGGTGATTCCAAAAGAATCAAAATCTACTAGTTTCAATAGTCCAAGCTTATCAAGTTCATGAGAAGAATACAAACAAGGTCAAGATTCATAGAGGAGGGATTATTTTTCTATCTACACTTTTCCCCAGATAAAAGGGGAAGAGGGAGAAGATCCCAGAGTCTCCCATCTCCACCAAACAAAATGTTTCAACACCTCCCCTTGGTAGGTCATTCATTTAATGAACAAGGATTCTCATACCAATCAATATGGCACAACCAAATCCTTATGTCAATTTCACTAGCAGCAGCCCACTTGCCCTCAATGTACAAAATCTAGTCCCAGTGGTAGCATTAAAGAGCATCCCATATTTCACTAGAGAAAACCAGACTTCTCCTAGTGACCACATTCAAGACATTGCAAATGTATGTGTAATTCATGAGATCATTGAGATGGAAATTACAGTCAAGTTACTAGGCTCTTCACTCAAGGGTAAAGCTTCATAATGGTTCAAGAGTCTAATATAAGGCTCTATTCAAACTTGGGACCATCTATGCAGAGCTCTTCATAATCAATTTGGAGAGAAGGGAGATAATCTATCCTTGTTGGAATAATCTGAAAAAATCAATAGGGCTCCTAACAAGTAGTTGATAGATTTAAATCTCATATTTCAAAGGACACGGGATAGGATTCCATTGGCTATAAGGCCCATAGATAAAGGTGTTTTCTTATACTTTGTTAGAGGTCTAAAGTTTGATATTAATTTGATGATTCAATCCATGGGAGGCACCACCTTACCTGTAGCCTATAGCATTTCCACAAGAGCTGAAAATTATTTAATTCATGTTAGAAAACTTTCTCTAGGACGCCCATGCCTCTATACCTAGAACTAGTATATCCAAGTACTAGTCAGACACCCACATTAGCTCCTATACCTACTCCTAGGAAACAAAGTTCAGCTGAAGCCTCCACCTTATCCTCTAACACCTCAAAAGAGCTTTAAGAAGTTATGAAACAACTAGAATGAGGGAATGAGCTAGTGACTATCAAAAGGTAGCAAGATTAGAGTTCTACACCATATCATCCTCAAGCTTAGTATCAAGCTAGACCCCCATATCAGTAAAATAGGCCACCGGATCAGGCTACAAATCAGAACCAAAACCAAGGACAACCTCAAACTACTAGGCCTTTCCGGTCATATGATCCAAACATAGCCTCAACATCAAGGGCCTTGGTTCCAACACAAAACAATATGGCACAAGAATATGATTGGTGTTTCCCATGCAATCATCCCCATAACCAATCAATGTGTTTTAATGGTGCACTAAAACATGCCTTGATGGTATAGACCATTGGTGTGTCATAAGAGTCTAGCCAAGAAGAAAATAAGCTACAAGGAGTTCAACAAGAAACATCTCCAAGTGAAACTATGTTTGTCAATTGGTAGGATGAATAGTTCTGTGGTATGAATCAAGCCCCTTCTCAAAGTGTAGCTACCAATACATGGTCCAAGAAAAGGAATATTGGAGAAGGTCAATCACCAAACATAGGTAATACTCAACCCTCTATTACTCCACATGGTATTGGCACTCAGAATGCACCTTCCAAACCCACTTCTTGTAACAAAGTGCAAGAGAAAAATGTACCAGAGAAGGGGCTAAAAAAGGATAGCTCATATAACATAATTCAACAAACGAAGAATAAAAATGTGAATTTCAATGTGGAGTCACCGGATAGAATCTATTATAATGCTATAGGTAATTGGTCGAGCTCAAATCATCCCCTAACTAAGAAGAGAAGGTGTTTACTAATGCATCCCGTGAGGAAACCATGGAGGATAACAAGGTATGAATTTAAGCCCCTCCATTCTATGTTTCATTTATCGTTGGAGACAAATTGGTATATAATTGCATGATTGATTCGGGAAAGCAACTATGTAATGTAAAATAAATTATCCATCAACTAGGTCTTCATGAAAGTAATCTCGAAGGGGTAGTGGGGATGGGAAACAATGACAAGAGGTATGAGTCATCAAATATTTGAGCCTCACACTACACAGTCCCAATGTGATTGTATTGAAAAATGTATGAGCATAGACTTGCCACCACATTTTGTGTTGTATTTGTCCAAGGAATTCATTACCAAAATTGGATCTATTTGTCCTTGATTGGTCTCACATGATTTTAGAACATAAAGTATGGAGATAAGGCCACAATCAGATTTGAGCCCATTACAGACCATATACTCTTATGTACCTAGCCCAATCGATTCCAATTGTTCACCCTTTGATCAAGAGTATCTCCCAAGCTCTTGTGAAGCAGTTACCAAGGTGGGATGTATCCAAGACATGACCCTCGATGAGTGGGTGAACAAGAGGTATGATTTTGACCCCTATAAAGAGATGGAGGAACGTGAGCTAGAGTCTACTATTTTATGAGGAGGATCACCCTCTTCCTAATATCATTAAGCTAGAACATAAAGATGACAATGAAGTATGGGAATTACTCTTTGATGGCTCAAGAAGTAGGCAAGGAGCAGAGGAGAGCTAGCTATGCTTGTTTCCGCCTAAGGTATGAAATACTGCTTTCAATATGATTCAATTTTCCTATTCAAATAAAGACAATGAGAGAACAAGGCTTTTGTCCATTAAAGACTACATTAGGTAAGGAAAATAAGTATAAAGAACTTCATCGAGGATTTTGGGACAATGAGCTAGTCTAATTCCGAGGACAAAATGCTACCAATAATGAAGTTAAAGAGCTGAAGAAGGAGGTATGGGACCTCATCAAGGATTTTGAGGCATTTAACATCAATTCCATCCCAAGGAAGAAGAATGAAGTAGGAGACAGATTGACAATGATTGGGGCAGCCTTTGACATTTTGGAGAGTATCAATAGTGATAAATCTCAGCCCCATATCAAGTTGGTTGTGAGGCCAAATTTCCCAGACAACAACACAAGTTGGAAAGTATTTGAAAATGATCAACAAATTGTAACCATTCTACAAGAAGAAGACAATTTATCCTCCAGAACCAAGATAGATTGGAGCAGTAGTATGGCGATCAAGTGGTGCAGCTGAGGACCAACAAAATACCAAAGGGTCTTATCACTCTGGAATCAATCTTTAACCCAAATGACCAATTCTAAAAGTAGAAGGAAAATATTCAGGTAAAGGGTGAGAATTCAGAGCCCATCTTCATAGAAGAAGGAAAACATTGTAGATTGGCAAGGTAAGCACTCAACAAGAAAAATATGAGTTTATTCAACTTTGTCAAGAATTCCCATATGTCTTTTCCTGGACTTATAAGATTTAAGAGGTTTCAACCTAAAGATGGCATAACACACTATCAAGTTGGACCCAAGATCTAAGCCCTTCAGATAGAAGTAGAGGCTAATAAATCCTCACATTGAGCCTCTCATGAGGAAAGAGTTGAAAAAGCTAATTTAGGCCAGTATCATCTTTCCTATCAAGTATTTGAGTTGGGTTACAAACTTGATGCCTGTGTGGAAGAAAAAAGGAGAAATTAGACTGTGTGTGGAATTTTGTGACTGAACAGAGCATCACTCAAGGACCACTATCCACTTCCATCAATGGAACAAATCTTACATGTTATAGCTAGTTCTGAGAGGTTTTCATTGTTAGATGGATACTTAGGCTATAACCAGATAATGGTGAAGGAGGAAGATCAGTTCAAGACAACCTTCACCACCAAATGGGGCATGTATACTTATAAGAAGATGCCATTTGGACTATCAAATGCTGAGCAACATTTCAGCAAGCTATGGACATGGAATTCAAAGGACTAATCAACAATATTGTCCTAGTGTATCTAGATGATATCACCGTCTTATCAAAGAATGTTGTAGACCATCTCTTCCACCTCAAGAAGGTGTTTCATAGGTGTAGAAGGTTCAGAGTAACATGAACCGAAAGAAGTGTGTGTTCCTGATCATGAGGGGAAATTGTTCACCACATTGTCTCAAGAGAAGGGTTGAAAATTTATCCCGAAAGGGTGGAAGCCATCCATACACTTCCATTTCCACAACACAAAAAATGTCTCTAATGATTCTTGGGAGGATAAACTTTGTTCGCGTAGGTTTGTACCTGATTTTTCCATTCTTGTGAAGCCTTTAATAATGATGTTAAAGAAGATTCTTGCATTTAAATGGACAACAAAAGGAAAAGAGAGTTTTGAGGCCATCAAGCTTGCAATATCACAGGGTTCAACTCTTATTAACCCAGACTTCTCAAAAGACTTCATGCTATATGATTTCGGAGGGTTAGACAATCATCTCAGCCATCTTGGTCTAGACCAACAAAGAAGGTTTAGAACATCCCATAGCCTTATTTAGCCAAAACTTGGAGGACTACAAGGTAAAATACTCTTTCATTGAAAAACATGTCCTTGTTGTTATTAGGATTTTGAAGAAGTTTAGACAATTGGTCTCGAATAATAAGATTCAACTACTAGTATCCCATGTTGGTGTTAAGGATTTTATCCTAAACAAGGACTTGAATGAGAAAAGATCAACTCGGTTGGAATATGACATTGAAATCAAGGTGACCAAACTGGTTCGAGGCAAGGGTTTATGTGAATAGATCACCTCCAAACAATAGGGTGAGTCAATGGGTGGAAAAGAGGTCCTATTTCTACAGAATGATCAAGAGCAACCAGCTAATCATGCATATACTACATGTTGGACCCTAGCCTTGGTGCATTACCTCCAAATAGGTTTGTGCCCCTAGAATAGAACAAAGCAAAAAGGAGATACTTCAGACTACGAGCCATTCCATATGTGCTTTTTGGTGGTGTCTTGTTTAAAAAGGTTATCAACAATGTTCTATTGAGGTGCGTTGAGAGAGGTCAAATTGAGAGAGTGTTGAATGAGTTCCATGATGGAGAAGCAGAGGCCACTTTTCTCCTCAAGTAATAGCTCTCAAGATCATGAAATCTTGCTATTATTGGTCTACAGTGTTCGGGACTACTACTCATGGGTCAAGAAGTGTAAAAAGTGTGTATTCTTCACAAGAAAGGAGAAGCTAGTAGCCCCCCTTCATCCCATTTCAATGGATCAACCATTCATATAGTGGGGACTAGATTTCATTGGGATGATTAACCCAAATTCAAGCCAAGACTACAAGTTTATACTTACTGCAACATATTATTTCACCAAGTGGAATGAAGTAGTGGCACTAAAAGAAGCAAATGAATCCAACATCTTGGATTTCTATGAAGGAATAACCACCAGGTTTGGAGTCCCTACCACTATTATATCAGATAATGCATTAGCATTCCTTGGTACAAGGATCACTGAATGGGTAGTCAAGAGTGGTGCGTACCTTATAACTTCATCAAACTATTACCCTTAAGGTAATGGCCAAGTAGAGTCCACAAATAAGAACCTGTTAAGGATTATCAGAAGGAATCTTGATGAAAATCAGAGAACTTGGCATACAAAGCTCAAATCAGCTCTATGGGCTGATAGGATCACATCCAAAAGGTCCATAGGAAACTCCCCATACAAGCTTATATATGGAAAAGAGGTAGTATTTCCCATATCATTGGAGTTTCCCACTTTGGAGGTCATGAAACAGTTGGAAATAGTCAAGTTTGAACCTATGGCAATCAGGTATGCAAAGTTGATGGAAGTAGGAGAGGCAAGAGAGCATGTAATGTAGGTCATGGAGAAGGATCAAGCATTGATCAAGAATACCTTTGATAAGAAAGCAAGAACAAGGACCTTTCAAGAAGGGGAATTAGTTCTAAAATGGGATGTTGATTAGGAAAAACTAGGAAAGAATTCCAAGTTTGATGCCATTTGGAGTGGCCCTTACCTAATCATAAGGTGCACAAGTAGCAATTCCTTCCAGCTGGCTAGATTGGATGGCGAATAATTATAGATACCAATGAACGAGATCCATCTCAAACACTACTACTAAAAGGAAAAATTCCTTGCCCTTGTAAAATATTAGCCTAGGTTTTAATTTCCCTAAGTGCGTATGCACATTGTTCTATTGTAGCATAGTTTTTGTTTCCTAAGTGTTTGTGGCACGTGTTTTAGTTGCTCCAGTTTGTGTCATTATAAAGTTCGAAGTGCCTCTAGTTGAATGCACCTAGCCCTTTAGCATTTACATCGAGGAGACCTATAGTTGCCGAAAGTTACTAATTTTAAAATGGAACAAATATAAAGAAACTAAAATCAAGTCTCGAAGGGCCCATTTCCAAAATATTCAGGGTCATCTCTTGTTCCAACAATGTCCAAGCAGCTTAGGGATTAGATTTTCAAAATTTTGATCAGATCAAGCTATCAATTATGACTCCATGCCCAATGGATGCTTTAATAAGGTAACTAATCTCTCCATCTAGCAGGCAGATGTCCCCGCATTCACCAAATTTTATCTCTATTTTTCCCCAGAAAAATTGATCAAAAATGACCCTGTGCAGGAAGAAATCCAAAGGATGGTTCCGTCAATGCGCCCCACATTTCAAATCCAACAAACAAGTTACAGTCGGGCTCTAAAATTGAGGATCAGGGTCAGGGAAGGAGAAAACAGTGTCAAAGAAAACAAGAGGCTCAAAGGAGAGAAATGGAGAATGATTCAAAGGTTTTAGGCTTCACAAATGATTCAGAGTGAGCCAAAATTGGCTAAGTATGGAAGAATCAGTAGAAGCTACCAAGTGTCTCAACGACGCATATTCAAAAGTGGGACCCTGAGTGGAGACTCAAATGAGCACAGGCTCACCATGTTTCTTAGGTCCAAAAAAGTGATAGAGTTGAGGGTTGAATAGTCAAAGTAGAGGCAGGTGGGTGAAAGGAGCCAAGTGTTAGCATGACGCTACTTTAGAAGAAAAATTTGGAGCGGGCTTTCAAACAAGCACCAAGCCTTCACATGTCTAGGGTCAAACTTATGGCCCCATTAAGCAAAAGGACTTATCCAAAAACAAAAGGAAACTGAGAAAGCCAATGAAGGTGCCACGTGTCTCTTCGGTGCACCTCTAAAGATTGAATCCAAAACCGGTCCCCAAACTAGCGCCAGCTCGATAGGTGGGAATGTCGAAAAGTCAAAGTGGGAAGGTAGGTCATCGAAGGAAGTTTGAAATTTTTGCCTCGAGAAGGCGTAAAGTGAAAAAATGAGCCATGCCTCCATTGATGCCCAAGGATCGACGTGTCAAGCCTCAATTGTATGTGGGCTAGCGGGCCTGGGAGAGACTCAAACATTCAAATGAACATATCTTTCGACCTAGTGCTCTAAATCCAACAAATTTGGCACCATTGGAAAGGTCTCGATGTCGTATACACCATGGAAACCTGAAAATTTAATTGCAAAGAGGTTTGGTGGGTGATGTTGGTGCTGAAATTAGTCTCACCCCATTTGTCATTGAAATTCTTCAGTTTGTGGGCTCTTTCATGCTTTCTATCTCCCCGTGTTGATGCATGAAAACTCTATCCTCCATTTGGTTGCCATGATCAATCCCTTCATTGGTCGAGGATCACTTAAAATTCCAAAAAAATTTTTTTTCCTCTGTCCATATGAAAGAGTCTATAACTTGGGTGTAAAACTCGGGTTTTGCCTTTCCTTCTATTTACCATAGTCACGTTTTATTTTCCCTATCATTTATGTCCCAAATATATATGGAAAATGATTAGATGTGGCTTGGAGGATCACATTTGGGAATTATATCATTTCCAAACTCTCTGTCCATGAAGAAAGATTCATTTCTGGGCTCAAATGGTGATTTTCCAGCATTTTACGGTTTGATGGGTGTATTTTTCCTTGTCAAATTCATATCTCAACATCAATGGGAACGTGGCCCTTATGGTTGGATGTGGTTTCACGAGGAACTTTAAAAAATCTAAGGCTCGCTTCAACTCAAAAAATTTCCACATGGAGGGCCGATGCTCATCTGAAAAATCACCTTTTGGTTTGGCCTTGGAGTTACGCCGGGGGGACAAGTGGAGGTTTATGTTTCCTTTCCTAGACTTAGACAATTTTTATGTGACTAGTACAGTTTTGGTGGACCATGGACACATGGAGGATAGGTGCTCATTTGAAGATCCACCTTAGGGTCCCACCTTAACAATTGTGACTGGGAGACATGTGGAGGATTCCATCGGCTCCGCTCTATACTTCAACTTTCCAAAGCAATTTTGAAAGGCCTAGGACACATGGAGGGACCGTGCATGTTTGGGGAATGGCCCCTAAGTTTTATTTTAAAGAAGTGACAGGAGGAAACTTGGAGGCTTCCTCTCACCCTGCTCTTTGCTTGGACTTTTCAATAGCCAAAGAAAAATGTCTCAGACCCTAGACACATGGCACCTTCCGCTTGAACCTTCAATTTTTTAACAAACTCTATCGGAATGAGACACGTGGTGAACCCGAGCTTGTTTGGGGTCTCTTCATTTGGGGACTATCTCAAAGTGTGCCATTGAGACACATGGAGGATTCCGCTGGCTCCTTTTTACACTAAGACTTTTCCAAGGCCAAAATGCATTTTTCTTGGGCCCATGGCACATGGAAGGCCCGCGCTTGTTTGGAAACTTGCCCCTATACTTATCCTTTATAGTTGCACCAAGGAAACATGTGGATAGTTATAAAATAAAGTGGAAAAGGGTAGAATCAATGGTTGTTGTGCATTGCATTTGTTTTTCTGCCATTTTTTCTCCAAGACTCTTGGAGATGCGCTATTTTTTTATCATTTTTGATGAAATTCCTTGTCTTCTCTGTCTGTAAAGTGCCATTGAATGGATTCAAAACTTAATTTGTGAGTCCAAGGATTGTTAAGATTGATATTTTGAAGTTATAATTGCTTGGGCACTTGTAAAAATGGGAATTACCAAAGAAGCTAGATGTGGGACAAAGTTACAGAGGAAAGAAAGGGAAAATGTTGAAATGATGAAGGGTGTAGGTGTAAAAGATGAAAAAGGTGTTTCCTTGAAAGAAAAAAGGATTATTGTTGACAATTTTTGCACTTGTGCAAAATGGGCAACTCGAAACTTCATCGTTACGATGAAAAGTTTTGGGTGAAGTATACCTAAGCTAAGGAAGTTTTGATGTTATTAGTTATTATTGAATTAATTAAAGATTAAGTAAAATCTATAGTTATGTGTGATGTCTCAAAAAGAAGATCACATAGTCTATAATTTCATGTCATCTTCAACAAAAGAACACAAAGCCCCAAGGACAACCTGTGTTGTCTTGATGAAGATGAAAAATTACAAATTAGGTGAAGTGTTGAGTTTTGAAGCAACAAAATAGAAATGCAGATTACAGAAAATTAGAGTTCATTACTAAATGTTACAAGTTCCTATCAATGTTCTTTCCTTCATGATTAAGTCATTCAATTATGTTACTGAGTTGTTTAGTTCATTATACAATCCATACAGAAAAGCTAGAATGCACAAAGAAATATACAACTCATTTATGAAATTCAATGTTTTATTCACAAGGAGAGTCAAATGTTTCCCACACAAGCCATGGGATGTAACTAAAAATAAAGTACATCTACTAAAAAGAAAGGTACACATGCATGAAAGAGAAAGCAAAGGAGTATGAGTAAACCCATCATTGCCTTGGGGTTTTTGTTCTTCGATTGAAGCATCTTCATCTCTATATTTTGTTTCTCCTTCATCTCCATGGTAGAAGCCATTGTACCTAAAAAGAAGAAAAGAATTAATTTTTAGTTATGAGATCAGGATCAATTCATAATCCTACACTATCCTACTTTGTGCATATGAATCTTTTCCTAACATGAGATGTATTCTACTTAAAGAGCAAACTGCATGCATGTTTTATTCACTTAGAAAGAAGAAAACATGGACATAAGAAAGGCCAAAAATAATAATTATTTTCTAATTGTTTCCTAAGTGTGCAGGTACATGTTGTAGCCAAAGAGAAGAATAGACAAGTCATAAGTTCATATAATAAAAGGAAGAATGTAACTCAAAGTTCCAACAACTTTTATGAAACAGAAGAAGTTACAGTGTAGAAAAGAGACTAGCAATAGAAGCACATGGAATAGAAGGACAAGAAAAATTTGAAAGTTGATGTTTGGCTAAAAGGAAGGTCATAGTTGAAAGGAATGAAGACAATATTCTAGAAAAATTTGAACAAGGCTTCACCATAAAAATCAACACTTTAAATTTTTAGTTGCTACGAAAAGGATAAAATTTCAGAGCTAGTTATTTATGAGAAAGGATAAAATTTCAAAGCTAGTTGCTACGATTAAATTTGAGAGCTAGTTGTTATGAGAAAGGATAAAATTTTAGAGCTAGTTTCTACAAAAATTTCAAAGCTAGTTCTATGAGAAACTCTATTTTCTACGGGAAAAGCTAGTTACTATGAGAAAGGATAAAATTTCATAGCTAGTTGCTACAGAAAGGATAAAATTTCAGATTATAAGAAACAAGTTGTTCATCAGATTATTATACAATGCTAAGATACAAATGATTTGCAATTACAAAATTAGAATTCATTCAGAATGAATACAGAGATGCTCCCATATCAAATAAGTACAACTATCTATGCAAGGAAAATGATCAAATACAAATGCAGCTACAGGTGAAGCTCAAGTACAACATTGAAGCACAAAATAAGATGGAACTACATTTTTGACAAGACTTGAATTGTCCAACATGCAGAGTTGTAAATAGAGTTCCAAAAATAATATGTTATGCATAGGTTTAGAAAATAGTACACACTATTTTCAGAAAGTCAAGAATATTATTACAGTCAAGCATTCAATAGATGTGATTTTCAGAAAACAATGACATTTCAAACACTCATCTCATGGAGAATTTCAATGTTCAAGTGATCATAATGTTGAAATGTTTAAAGCAAGTATTCTCAAAAGGTGCTACAAAATTACAGAGAACCAAGTTGATCGTGAAACAATGAACTGTAACAAATGGATTCTCTAGAATACAAAATTGAGCCAAAGATTTCAGAATGGACCTAAAGTAATGTACAAAACCTATATTTGCATAAAATTCATAACCATCTTCTACAATATTCTCAACAAATGATGAGATAACAGTTGTCCTAGCACAAAGAACTCATATAGAGAAGAAGACAAAGTTACATGTTCATGGAAAGAGACTTTCCTAGTAAGCAACCTTATTTTTAGCAAATTATTCACCCTTCTTTTCTTAAAAATAGAATAGTCAACTTCAGTTTGACTATAATGTAAGTAAGGCTAATAATGCCTATTTGTAATTGCATGCTCTATTTTTCCCTTTATCTATTATTAAATAAAGGATAAAAATAAGATGCATGGGCGAGTACAAGCCTTAGGATATTTTTAGGGAGAGGGTGAATTTTATTTTGGCTATATATTGTGTGCCTTTGCAAAGCACAAAGGAGGACTAGAGGAATTTTTGGATATATGAGTACTGAAGAAAATTTTTCTAGTTTTTCCCTCTGAGTGTGAAGTATTCCATGCCTTTCCAAGTTATTTTGCAGTCTTGTGTATTTTTATATTAATCTTGTGAATGCAAATTCCCTATCAATCACCTTACCCTGCTACAAATTTAGTATTTTCTACTTAATTTTAATGTGCATGTTTAGTTATTAGTATTGTTGTGATTCTCCCACAATACAATCAAGTGTTTTTCCCTTAGATATTCTATAAAAAAACTATTGTTTTGTGCATCAAGAATCCTTCCCAAATTAGTTGTGCATATACTTAGTCAAATCCTCATACAAATTTGGTGTATCACCTTAGTTTTAATCATTTTATAGTCATCTTTTACTCTCAAACTCCCAGAAATCAGTTTAGGATACACCAATAAGGAACCAACTTTGATACCGAGACTCACCTCAAAATAGGTATACCCATAGACCTAAGGTGTTTCCATTGTATCTACGAAAGAGAGAGATCATTTGTGCAAGCTTAGAAAACCTATAGTCATCTCTCTACAAGTGTGCACTTTTGAGAGATAATAGTTTTTGGCACGCCCGGTGGGACCATGGAAATCAGATCTGCATGCGAATTACAATTTATACAATAGATCTATAAGCAGATCACATTAAATTAAAAGTCACTGTCGGGAACAAGCTACAACAATTTATTCTAAAGATTCTAGGATCTTTTGGTGACTCCATTAATGCTGATATCGAACTAGTATTGTAGCATGTTCCATGCCTAAAGTGACTACAAGATCATTGTAAGATGAATCCCTTATGAGTTTGTTTCTTTACCTTTGAATTCTATAGAAGGAGAAGAGTTGGTAAAAAACTTTACCTTATAATAGACCTAGTTTTGGTAATCCTCCTCCTAATATTCCTTGACCACGTATCAATTTCTCAATTTCTCAATTAATATCCCAGTTTTTCAAATGGCTATCCAACCACCAAGGAATTTTGTGACCTTTACTAATGGCATTCCATTAGTAATCCTAGTTTACCATGACATTCCTAATGTTACCATGAAAATTTTTCCATTATTCATGGATGAAAATCAGGTTACACCAATTGAACATATTAAAGATGTTGCAGCCCTATGTGCAATCCATAATATCACTCATGAAGACATAGATTTAAGACTTTTAGTTGCATCTTTTAAAGGGCAGGCCTTGCAATGGTATAGAAACCTAGAAATTGGAAGCATAAGAACTTGGGATAACTTAGGTGAAAAATTGTTGAAACAGTTCCAGGATAATTCAGATCATTTGTCTCTCATTGAACTAGTTGTCTACCATTAAAAGAGCTCCCAATGAATTTATGTCTATCTTCAATATCCATTTTTCCAGAACTTGGGAGAGAATTCTAGCAAGTGTCAAGCCTCAAGTTGATCATACTTTCCTTTATTATCCTAGAGCATTAAACAGTGATACCTCAACTATGATTCAGTTAATGGGTGGAGAGACACTTCCGGATGCTTATGATATTGTTATTCGAGCTGAAAATAGTCTTATTCAAGCTGAAAATTAGCACCAAGGCCATCAATGACATTTTTGGTAGATTTAGCACCTATTCCTCAGCCTATTACAATCATAGAGCCTATTGTTGTAGCTCCATCAGATGATGTATTTAAAGCTTTACAGACTATGGGAAATAAATTGACTTCGATTGAGAACAAAATTACATTACCTAGTAAACCTATCAGGTTCCTTATCAATCCTTATCAATAAATCAACAAAATAGGCAACCCTACTAACAAAATCAAAATTATAGGCAACCTTACCAAAAAGCCAATTTGACCTAAAGGCTCCTAGTTCATCTAACGGTTTAGTCCCAATTAATATGGCTACATAAGAGTGGTGCTCATCCTTGCAACCAACCTCATTCAGCTGCTAATTGCCCAAATGCTTTTTGAACCTAAATCTTATTACATAACCTCAATCTGAAGCATTGTTCATGCCTCAAATAGAGAGTGGGCAGCAAAAACTCATGTTCGAAAGCACCTAACATAGAATCTGGTCAGTTTCAATGAGGATGACTTCATTGCAGTCACCACTAGAGCTCAAGCAAAAGCTCACCAAAGTAAAAATAGCAAAATAGGCCTGTTTTACCTACCATCACCGTATTACAACATCTACAGCTCAAAACCAGCTAACAACCTTATTATCCCTCAAAGAACAACAAGTGTTTCATCTGTAAATGGAAGCAAAAACAACTACAACCTGATCCACGAAGATTGTTTGTACCTCAGATATCCAAGGCAACTAAAGCATAATCAATTTTCGCTAAGGCCTACTCTAAGACAGTTGATTATGTCTCTAAAACAATTGCTTCTTTTAAAATTTTTAATGTAATGAAAAAACATAATGTTAACATCTCAATGTGGGACACTCTAAGTATTCTGGACAACAAGATTTACTTTCTCATGAACTAGCTAAGCTGCAGATTTCTTCAAATACAACAGAAAAGGAAGTTCAGAAGACAGACATGGTCCTTAGAACGTTTGAGCAAGACCACATTAAAGAAATTAAGTGGATGGTTTAGAAAGTTATGAATGCTCATGACATCAAGAAACCACCACCATTTTATTTATCATTGATTATTGGTGAAAACCTAGTTCATAATTACATGGTGGATAGTGGTGCAAGTAGCACATTTATGCCAAAAGCAATTACAAAAAAATTGGGCCTGCAGTATGAGCCTACAGAAAGGAGTGTTTTATAGCTTGATGGGACTGCAACTAATACAATTGGGGTAATTAGAGATTTAGAGGTAACTCTACACGCTTTCCCAAATGTTTCTATTCTAGCAAGATGTTAGTGTTGTGGATCTACCTCCATACTTTTCCTTATGCTTATCTAGAGATTTCACAACGAAAAATAGGAGGTTATCTCTCTTCGATTGGTTCTTTTTATTTTTACTACACATTATGTACTAAGGTTACTATCAATTCAGAACCATTGGCCAGATTTCACATTGAGCTTCATTCTCCAAATGCGGTGGCTAATTATTCAAAGATTAGATCAATCTAATTTTGATGATATAGCTCGGTTTTTAGCATTAGATGGTGTTTCTAACCTATTTATGGATGAAAAGACAATTGAAGAACATGCTCATGATCATTTTAAGGAAGTTGAAGAACATATTTTTGGTGTGTATTGTATGCATGAAGAAAATACACCACTTCCCTTGCTGTCTAAAATAGAAAATTTAGCAGAAGGGATTTGGAAGCTTCATTTTGATGGAGCTAAGAATAAGAAAGGATAGGGAGTAGGCTTGATGCTCACTTCCCTAACAAACAAATGCTGTTTCTTAGCTTTGAGTCTCCAATTTACATGTAATTGTAATGTAGCTGAATACGAAGCATTAATTCATGGCTTACTTTGGGCCAGAAAGAAAGGTATCAACACATTACAAATCTTTGGGGATTCTGAGTTGGTTATCAATCAAGTAAAAAAATCAATGTTTGTAAGAATCCACTAATGAAGTCTTACAGACATATAGTTTTAGACTTAATGGAAGATTTCAATTCCATTAATATTCAATCTATTCCTAGAACTAAAAACAAGCATACAGATAGACATGCAGCAGTTGGTGCTAGTTTTGAAGTGCTGGAAGAAATGGAAAACAACAAAATTCAGCCTCATATTAAGCTAATTTTCAGGCCCTCAATACGTGATAATGATTTAAATTGGCAGGTTTTTGAAAATGATGATCAAATCTACAGGTTTTTGCAACAGGAAGCTGAATTTTCTGCAGTAAATCAGGATAAATTACAACATTTATACGGTGATCAGATTGTTCAACTAAAGAAAAATAAATTTCCTCGAGGTCTTGTCACTTTGGAAGACATTTTTATTACTGATGATCAGTTAAGAAAAGATAAAACTAAGTTATCAATGCATGCTTGATAACTATGAAGAGATTTCAATTGATGAAGGGAAAAATTTACTTCTCGAAAGGTATGTTCCTCAGCTAAAAAATAGTCATTTATTAATATTTGTAGAGAATTTAAAGATGTTTTCAATTGGAGATACCAAGACCTGAAAGGGTTTGATCTCAGTTTAGCACATACTACTATCGAATTGCAGCCAAATTCTAAACCAGTCAGGTAGAAACAAAGGCCTATAAATCCTAGAATAGAACCTCTTATGAGGAAAGAGTTATCCAAGTTGATTGAATCAGGTATTATCTTTCTAATTAAGCATTCAAGTTGGGTAGCAAATCTTGTTCCTGTAAGGAAGAAGAATGGAGAAATCTATTATGTGTGGATTTCAGAGATCTTAATAAAGCATCATTAAAAGATCATTACCCACTACTAAACATGGATCAAATTTTGAGAACAGTCTCAGGTTCAGACAGACTATCTCTTCTAGATGGTTATAGTGGATATAATCAGATTTTAGTATGAGAAGAAGATAGGTATAAAACAACTTTTACCACCAAGTGGGGTACTTACACTTACAAAAGAATGTCTTTTGGTCTTTCAAATGCTGGTGCAACATTTCAACGTGCAATGGACATGGATTTTCACAGATTATTAAATAAATGCATCCTTGTTTATTTAGATGATGTGATTGTATTTTCAAAAGATTTTGAAGAACATCTAATGCATGTACCACAAAATTTTCAACTATGCAGGCAGTTTGAAATATCTTTGAATCCCAAGAAGTCAATCTTTTCAGTAAATCAAGGTAAATTACTTGGCCATATTGTTTCTAAGAAAGGTTTAGCAATTGATCCTTTCAAAATCGAAGCTATATCACATGTATCATTACCTCATCATAAGAAGGCATTGCAAATTTTCTTGGAAAATCAACTTTGTTAGAAGATTTGTTCCAGATTTTGTAGCATTGGTTAAACCATTAACTATGTTAAAGAAAGAGAAAACTTTCTCTTAGACCAGTGAAGGGAGAGAAGGTTTTGAAGCAATCAAAACAACTATCTCTCAGGCTCCTACTCTTGCAAATCCAAATTTTGATAAATATTTTACAATGTATGCACTTGCAGGAGCTGAAACAATCTCAACTATTTTAACTCAGGTTAATGATGAAAATATTGAGCATCCAATTGCTTTCTTTGGATAGAGTTTACATGATTATGAAACAAGGTACACATTTCTTGAAAAATAAGTACTTTCAGTAGTCAGAGGACTAAAGAATTTTAAGTACATGCTTTCAAACAATAAAATTCAAGTTCTTATTTTTCATCCAAGTGTGAAATTTTCCTTTTAAATAAAGAATTGAATGAGAAAAGAGCAGGTTGGATAACGAAGGTTATGGAATATGATGTTGATATTTAGGTTGCTAAGATGGTTTGAGGTAAAGGTTTATGTGAACATCTAATTACTGATATGGAAAAACAACAAGCTGCAGAACCAGATGATTCAAAAAAGCATGTTGAAATTACGTATCAGCAATCAAAAATTATGGTCCAACCAGAAAATTAACAACTTGAACTTGCTCGAGATATCTAAGAATCAAGGTGGATGATTGATTTTCTTAATTACTTGTAGCATGGCACCTATCCGGAAGGTATGGATAAGAATAAATGAATATATTTCAGATTACAAGCTATTCCTTATCTTTTCGTTGATGGTGTGTTATTCAAAAGGGATATAAATGGATCTTGTTGCGATGTGTTGATTATGATAAAATTCAAAAAATATTATCAGAATTCCATGACGGACCTGTAGGAGGTCACTTCTCAACACGTACTATAGCCTTAAAAATCATGAAAGTATGTTACTATTGGCTTAGCATATTCAAAGACTGTTTCAAATGGATTAGAAAGTGTAAGAAATGTTCTTTCTTTGTTGGGAAAGAACGTCTAGCTTCACTACCCTTGCCACCTATTTCAGCTGATCATCCTTTTATGCAGTGGGGTCTTGACTTTATTGGCATGATAAACCCACCTTCTTCACAAGGACATAAGTGGATCTTAACTACTACAAATTATTTTACATGATGGACTGAAGCAATAGCCTTGAAAGATGTTAATGAAGCTTCGATACTATCCTTTTATGAAGGTATAGTGTGTAGATTTGGTGTTCTAGTAACTATCATATCAGACAATGCTTTAGCATTTATTGGTGCAAAGATAACAAATTGGGTTGTTGACTATGGAATCTATTTAAGCTCTTCATCCAATTATTACCCACAAGTAATGGCTTAGCTAAGAGTACTAACAAAAATCTGTTAAGGATCATCAGAAGAATGCTCAAGGATAATCAAAGAGCTTGGCACCTGATGTTGAATTCAGCACTTTGGGTTGACAGAGTGACTCCTAAAATATCAGTTGGCAATTCACCATATAGACTTGTGTATAGAAAAAAGCAAGAATGTATATTTTAGTTGAGTTACATGCATTAGATTTGCTACATCAAATGGAGTTGCTTGAGAATGAACCATTACAGTTCATTATGTAGAGTTAATGGAATTACAAGAATTAAGAGATCAAGCTCATTTAAATATGGAAAAGAATCGAAACAAATGAAGAATACTTTTGACAAGAAATCCAAATTAGAGTCTTCAATAAGGAGATATTGTGTTAAAATGGGATGTTAATCGTGCTTAAGCTAGAGAAGACACTCAAAGTTTGATATACTCTGGAGTGGTCCTTACATGATTTCAGCTTGCAAAGAACACAATGCTTTTAAGTTTCAAAGCTAAATGGAGAGGAACTTCCCATTCCTATGAATGGTATGTTTCTCAAACACTGTTATTGAAAATCTTACAGTGATTGTTAGAGTAGGATTTCCCTTCAATAAGTGTAGTTCCTGCACATTGCATTGTTTTTCAATTCAATAAGTGCATTCATGCACGTGATCTATTTATCGATCCTTTCCTAGATTTAGTTTTTTTGGAAGGGTTGGACCTTTCGGAAAAGGAAGATTTTGGTTATATGTTTCGGACTCCATGCCCAATGGACAAGAGTAAGGCACTAGTCTATAAGCTAGCAGGCAACTTTCCCCATAGGATCACTAGAAATGTTGACAATTTTTGCACTTGTGCAAAAATGGGCAACTCAAAACTTTTCATTATGATGAGAAGTCTTGGGTGAAGTATACCTAAGCTAAGGAATTCATTATGTTATTTGTTACTACTGAATTAGTTACAAGATTAAATCAAATCTATAGTTATGTGTGTTGTCTTAAAATAGAATAGATCACATAGTCTACAATTTCTTTCCATCTTCAACAAAAGAACACAAAGCCCCGAAGGACAACTGTGTTGTCTTGTTGAAGACAATAAATTACAGAGTAGGTGAAGTGTTAAGTTTTGAAGCAGTAAACAGAAATGTAGATTACACAAATTAGAGTTCATTACTAAATGTTACAGGTCCTTATTAATGTACTTTCCTTCATGATTAAGACATTCAATTATGTTACTGAGTTGTTTAGTTCATCATACAATCCATACAAAAATCTAGAAGTAAGAAATACACAACTCATTTTTAGAATTCAATGTTTTATTCACAAGGAGAGTCAAATGTTTCCCACACAAGCCATGAGATGTGACTTTAAAGGAAAGAACATCTACTCAAGTAAGAAGTACACATGCATGAAATAGAAAGCAAAGGAGTATGAGTGAACCCATCATTGCCTTGTATATTCTTTGTTTTGCAGCATCTCCTTACTAGATCCTTTCATCCTCAAGGCATGGTACCTGAAAAGTAAAAATAAGGAAATCATCAATAAAGAGCTCAGGGTTAATCCATATTCCTACACTATCCTAATTCATTCATATGGATCTCTAAGCAACAGGAGATGTAATTTATTTGAAGATTATATTTCATAGCTCACTCAGAAGCAGAAATATAGAAAAGAGAATAAGAAACATGGACACAAGAGAGGATAAAATGCCTAATTATTTTCTAACTATTTTCCTAAGTGTGTAGGTACAGGTTGTAGCCAAAATAGACAAGTCATAAGTGCATGCGAGAAAATAAGAATGTAACTCAAAGTTCCAATAGCTGTTCTAAAATGGAAGAAGTTTTAGTGCAAAAGAGAGAGTGGAAGATATAAACACTTGTTTTAGTTGCAGCAGAAGAGGAAGAATCAGATTTCAAGAAGTTGAAGCTAAATGGAAAGAAGGGATTACAACTGAAACAGATGAGAGAGAAGATTCTGGAAAATTTTGCTAGGGCTTTCACCATGTAAAATGGACATTTACAACTTTTCATCATGTTGTTTTCAATTACTACATGCTTTAAAGGAACTATGCAAATCAAATAAGTGATACAGGAAGTAGAAAAGCATCACATGATCAAAATAAACAACTAACATGTTTTCAATTCTCAATTTACTATATTAGTTCAACAAGAAAGGTGTTACTTTCTATATTCTGGATCAGAAAATACAACTACTATTTCTAGAAATGCATTAAAGAAAAGATTCTGAAATTTTTTTGACAGGGCTTCACCATGTAAAATGGACATTTACAACTTTTCCAGCATACATATCAGAGTTTAATGAAAGGAAATAAAGTATATAATGCAGAAAAGAAATGGACTGTACTTTAATTCATCAGATTGAAGTACTTTTAGCATTCTTTATAGCTTAAACAACTGAGAAATGAAATTGATAGATAATCCTACAAATACAGCCATCCTGAAACTACAATTTTTCAAAATGAAGCAAGTATCAAGTGTTCAAAGATGCCACATTATGTCTTTGGAGCTCAAAATTAAATATAAGATTCATAATTTTTTAGAACAAGAAAATGCAAGATTGAGAAACCATTTTAGAAAATGACAAACAAAGCTTCAAATACCTCGAACCTTAAAAAATAAGCATGTTTCAGGCCTCCTTTATTAAAAAAAAATAGTCCAGGTTCAAATATTAAAGAAAATCAGAACTAGAAAGGATATCAGAAGCCATTACAGTGAACAAAGGAGCTATCTCATGATGCCATTAAAAGTGAGAAGTAATTAAAGTAACATATACAGTTATAAAGGGCTTCAAAAAGACATAATAACCTAGATTTAAGGTATAACTATCTTTTTCGAACAAGTATTTCAATTCAAGATTAGAGTAAAGAAGATGGTTATAACTTAAGACTGTAATCAAAGAAGAACTCTTAGTCAAGAAAAGAGTAGTATTCTTAAAGAAGGCACTCCTAAAATAAAAATGTCATATTAATACAACTTGAAGAGCTACGAAAGATCAAGAATATAGGTATTCAGAACATCCTCCAAAGAATATATCAAGGAAAACACGAAGGAAAGAAACACATTTTTCAAGTATCAAAACCATTGAAAAGGCCAGTAAGTACCAAAATATGCAAAGAAGGAGCTTCGGGAAAATGAAGTAAATACAAAGCCTCTACAGAAATAGACATCAGAGAGAAGTGCATAACTGGGTCAACAAGTCAACAATTGAATAGCCCACAAATGAGTATCAGTAGATCAGGTTTGAATCAAAATGTCAGAGATAGAATGTGTAACTTACCACCTGGGTCAACATTAAAAAAAACATATTTCCCTAGTTTGAAAAGAGAAATCCAACAGAGTTCAAGTACCCAACAATGGTTTTCATTATTACGACTCGAAAGAAAGGGAATAGTCCTGATAGAAAAGGAAAACACTCACCCATGGAGTTTTTCTCTTGCCAACATGTCTACAAAAATAGAAACGTCTCTAGAGCCGAGTGATGATTTTAAAAGAATAAATGATACACAAGCCCAAATTTCAAAATCAAAGCAAATACAATTACCCAGAACTCAAAAAATATAGATCCTAGTTCTTCATTGTAGACCCATTAATGGGTATTAAAGGAAAGATCAGGGTAAGAAATAGTGCTTACTATTTAAATCAAATCTGAGCAACCCTCAAGTGGCCATCAAGTTCATCAAAAAGGGACAACCCAACACATTTTCAACTCGAAATGACCAAAGAAATCAAGGTGTCACATGAAAATGCAAAAGAAAATGTTTATCAACACTTTGAAGTAGAAGTGGCAAAGACAAGTAATGGTGGTACTTAGAAGATCAAAACTTACCATTCTCTTCATCAAATAGTGATGCCAGCAACATAAAACCAAGCTCGACAGAGGCCAAACAGAGTTTGAAACCCACAATAAGGGTGGCCTAATTTGAAGAAAACTAACAGAGACCAAAGAATAATATAGTTCCAAGCTCGGAGTTTGCAAAAATGTGGTCATGACCACAATGCCTCACATGGAAATCTCAAATGCCAAGATGCTATACTAGATAACCTCACAACAGAGCATGGAAGGTCGAGAGTGACACACAATCAAAACTTCAGGTTCACGGTAGTGGTGGCCAAGTAAAATACCACATCCACCTCCTCAAAAGAAACATAAAAATGCAAATACAACATAGTTCAGAAGGTCAAGCTAATACAAAAGAACCGAGTTCAAAATTAGTCATCAATGGCATCTAAGAAAAATTTTCTAGGGCTTCACCACTCTCTTCAAGCCAAAAATGATCAAAATGAAAGGGTTCAAGCATTTTAATTCATTCACCTCAGTATAGTTCAACCTAAATTAACCATGATTTGAGATCAACGATTAGGCTTCATCAAGTATGAGGATCAATGGCCAAGAATCAAGCTCAGAGATCAAAGTGATTAAGCATAATCAATTTCCACCAACCACATTAATTTCTAGTTTAAAACCCTAATCACAGTCAAGGATCAATGGCATCGGATACAAAAGGTACAAAAATCAAGGGCCCAGGATGATCACCAAATTTCCAACAAACTCAACTCAAGTTACAAATGCCCCGACAAAGCGTATGAGGGGTGAGTCACCATGGGGAAGGGGCCAGCCCATGTGTCCATAATTTAAATCATTGCATTGAAATTTCTAAGGTCTAAAACCATAGTCTATATAATCAAATAAATAAAAGGAGCCAACCACCATCATACCAATAATGATCACTCAAAAGGTAGGTTTAAACCTTATTCACCAAGTATTATCCAAATTGTAAGGCCAAAGTTATACAATACATGTATATAACAAAGGTGGTAGATAATAGTATGGTTTGCATACAGTTCACAAGGTGGTCAAACTAAATGGTTGACCTTTGTATTTGCTAAATCCACAAGGTGGAAAAACCAAGTATAATGCAAAAGTGGTCCCCACTCTAGAGAGGAGCTAGAATTGATTCACAGAGTGTCACTCATGTGACCATTTAGAATGAGATGTCAAATATTAGAGCATGTGCATATGGGCAGGTGGTCCCCACAATGGAGGTTTATACTTTACAAATATTACATTTATTGTAATTATTTTGTTCTTACACAGAAAATATTTTTGCGTGCCTCCACAACAAGACAAAATAGAGAAGGATACATAGTTGCATGATCAATGGAGAGAGACTTTCCTAGCAAGAAATCTTATTTCTAGAAAATTATTCACCCTTTCCTTATTAAAAATAGAACATTCAACTTCAGTTTGACTACATTGTAAACAAGGCTATTAATGCCTATTTGTAACTGCATGCTCTAGTTTGTATTAGTTTATCCTTTTATTTATTATTAAATAAAGGATAAAATTAGGATGTGTGGGTGAGTACAAGCCTTAGGCTATTTTTAGGAAGGGGGTGAAATTTATTTTGCTATATATTATGTGCCTTTGCAAAGCACAAGGGAGCTTCTTGGAGGACTTTAGATATATGAGTACTTGATGAAAATTTTGCCAGTCTTGCCCTTTGAGTGTGAACTATTTTCTGCCTTTCCAAGTTATTTTGCAGTCTTGTGTATGTTATATTAATCTTGTGAATGCAAATTCCCTGATCAACCACCTTACCCTGCTGCAAAATTTCAATCCTTTCTACTTAATTTTAATGTGCATGTTAACTTATTAGTACTTGTTGTGATCCTCCCTCAGTACAATCAAGTGTTTTTCCCTTAGATATTCTATAGAAAAAATATTGGTTTGTGCATCAAGAATCCTTCCCAAATCAGTTATGCATATACTCATTCAAAGCCCTCATAAAAATTTGGTGTATCACCTTAGTTTTAATCATTTTACAGTCATCTTTTACTCTCAAACTCCCAAAAATCAGTTTAGGATACACCAATAAGGAACTGGCCTTGATACGGAGACTCACCTCAAAATAGGTATACCCACAGACCTGAGGTGTTTCCATTGTATCTATGAAAGAGAGAGATCATTTGTGCAAGCTTAGAAAACATGCAGCCATCTCTCTACATGGTGCACTTTCAAAGATAACAGGTCCCATTTTGATAGTAAAGGATTTATCTCAATGAATCTCGGGATGACTTGTTATCATGTGCCTACCTTTGAGGACTATTGGGAGGATGTTTTGGATGAGTATGAGGTAAGAAAAAGGAACTTTGGTAGGATTTCACTTCAAAAAATTGAAGACATCAACTTGTATCATGTTCTTGTGGGCCTTAAGGATGTTGAATTTAATTTGTATTTTGTTGAATACATAGGAACTATTCAAGTATACACTTATGCCAACAATTGATTAGCCTAAAAGGATAGGGATGGTCCCAGGGAAGTAAAAATTCCATAACATCGAGAACAAGGCAATGGTTCAATAGGAAAATGAAGGAATACATGAAAACAATGAAAAAATATTCATCTCAAGAAGTTTCTACTTCTCAGAAGGATGCTCCAACATAGTTGACTCCTTCCTCTTCATCCTTTTCTTTAGAAAACAAGGTGTATGTAAAGAAAGATAAATTAAAGGAGGAAAATAAGGGTGAAGATTCACCTAAGAAAGAAATAGAGCAAGAATAGTATCTAGAATTTGCTGAAAAAACTACCACTATTATTGATCAAGTTCCATAGCCCTCTGGTGAAGAAGTAAGAGTAACTAAAGAACCAAATGTTAAAGAACATAAACATGAGGAGGAATAATAAGATGAGGATGAAGGAAATGAAGACAATGAAGATGAAGAAGATGAGGCATAGATCATAGAGCAGATATAGGAAAATTTATTTCCTCAAGGCGTAAGCTAAACGTCACGAGACCATCTTCTTGTTCTATCAAAGATGCTATTATTAAATTCTCTACTTCCCAACTTCTTGTTCCTCAAGTTTCCTTTCTTTTCCATATCTTCCAGCCACACCTTACAATCATTTATTCACATGGGTTCAACTCATGATTGATAGGAAGAAAAGTAAAGCTTCATCACAAATAGTTTCTCTTGGGTTTGATGTAGTGGCTACCCTCCTTAGCACAACTCTTACTCCTCAAAATAAAGAAAAATAAACTCCTTGTTTGGTCTCATGATTCTAAAGGACAATAATTTCTACAAATTTATAAACTAAAGGGAGAAAGGAATGAAAAGGAGATATCTATTAAATACCTAGAGGTTACAAGGATCCCACTTAGAGAATCCACCCTCAAGGAGAAGTGTAAAATCTAAAATAAACTATTTTAAAGGTAATCGAGAGGATAGAGAAAGACAAGAAAACATAGAGAATCTTGAGGAACAATTACAAGTTCTCTCAAACTTCATTAGATCATTTCTCTCATATAACAAGACCCCTTTAGATCCTACTCCTCTTTCCTCACTTCCACCTATTGTTGTTCTTTCTGAAAGTGATATCAAATCCATAATAGAGATCCATAAGCATATAGAATTTGGAAGATCTTATAAAGCCTTAGTGGAAGGAATTTTTATATCAAGGGTTGTAGTTTATGGAGAAGGCTTACAAATTGTATGACAATATCATTTCCTCTCAATATCATATCAACTCGAGAATTGATACAATTGCTAAAGAAATCAAACTCTGGGATAACTATATTCAATAAATCTGTATCATGAGAACCAATGATGAGAAAATAATCTTATCACACAAGATATTTGATGATTCCAATAGAAATTTGTCAAATAATTAGACCTATAGTGTATAATGGAGAATCAACGTGTTATAAGAAGTTGCAATTGAACTAAGAAATATGGTACAAAAGGAGAATCACTGAAATAAGAAATTTTTGTTTATTTGCAACATATTTGTAGTCAATTCTAAAAGGAAAATTATCCACAAAGGAATTCAATGGATAATGTCAAAGTAAATTTTAAATTACTTATAAAGGAGTATATTTTCAAATAACAATTAGTCTACAAGGACAAGATGGAAGAACTTTCTGAGTTACACAATGTAATTGTTTAATCTGCCAAAGGTCTCTCACAAAAAAGAGGTGCTGCAAAATAAATGGAGTATTCCTTTGAAAGTTGGTTAGATTCCATGCCAAACACCATAGTCCCTAAATGTATGGAGATCTAAATTGTTGTCACCAAATTAAGAATCCATGTTCTCAAAATAAAGGTTGCAGTAGTACTAATTCCAAATGTTCCCAATGTTCCTTCTTCTTATGGTTCATAATCTACTTCTATCTAATTGTTATATTTTGAAGTTGGATTTATTATTTTAAAATAAAATTGAATAATAAAGCTAACTTATGTAATTAACTAATTAATTGTTTAGCATTTAATTAAATGATAATTAGTTAGACAGTTGGTTACATCCTTCCCTCAACCTATATAAGGCATCTTTCTCACTTGTAAATGGATTGGATATTGGTGTCATTAAATGTAAATATAGAGTTTTTGATCAATACAGAAGAAGATATCTCTCTTTCTCTCATATGTGTTATTTCATTTTCTCTTCTTGAAATTTTTGAATGTGATAGTTTCATATATGTGAATTCTAAAACTTTTTGCACAATCCATAGAATGTTTTTTGAATAATTTTTGTCTATCTACATTTATATTATATTGCTTTTTCTATAAATTGAATCATGTTTTATTAATATATTTTTCATGAATTAGTAAAATATAAATATTCATTCTTTGTATTTTAAAGTTATTCTTCTTCCCTTCTCTCCTTATGGTAGTGGGTAATCTTACACAACCAAGGAGGATATTTGTATTCTTGATTGATGAATTGCCTAAACTTTGTTTCCCTAACTCATTTTTCTTACCTGTATAAGTTGTTGTCATTCCTCAAACCCTTTCTCTTTTTATCTCTTATGTATTGAGATATGGAGTTATCCATAAGCACTAATACCCTTATTTAGTTATAGTTAGTCTGTATTTTTTTACAAATTTAGAGTTTCAAGTTTTTGGTGAAATAAGGGAGCCTCCCATAAAGAGGAGGGACTACTATCCCTTGAAATGTTTATTTCCTCCAATGAAAAACTTTCTAACAAAAAACCATGATTTATGCTTCTAATATGCATAAATTTTTATGGCATGAATCCATGCACATTATTTTTAGTACTCTATATAGAGTTACTAATAAAACCTTGCATCAAACTACAACTTATGAATTATGTACCAGATAAAAACCTGATATCTCTCATTTAAATATATTTGGTAGTTGTGCTTCTCTTCTCATTCTTAAATCCAAAAGACATAAAATTAATCCTACCTCCTAATCTTATATATTTTTTATGGCCTTGAAAATCACACAAAAGGATTAAGATTATATGATCCATCCAAACATGAGATCATAGAAAATAGGAATGTTCATGTTCTTGAGATACCATTTTATGATTCTTCCTCTCTTCCCTCCTCTAGTCTCTCATGATTTGTAATCCCCAAAGATTAATAGCCTTTCTATAGATAATATGGAAATAAAACTCCTAGAGGATGAGCATCATTCCTTAGATATTATGAATTTGGATATTGAGGGGGAGTCTTCATAATTTGTGTCTTAGTATTGAATTCTTAAATGTGCTCAAAATATGGTTTTTAATTTTTAGCCTAATAATCTAAGAAATACAACATGCATTAGTAGACCTTGTAAACTATGTATGAGGTTCAACCTTGATCTTTTGAATAATTAATCCTATATGAAAGGTGGATTGAAGCTATGGAAGTTGAATACAATTCTCTAATCAAGAATAAAATTTGGAAACTAGTCCCTCTTCCTCTTAAAATAATCATTGTAGGATCCACATGGTTGTATAAAATTGATTAAGAGAATATTGAAATAAATATATCCTAAAATATTAATTATGCAATAATATAGATATAGATAATTAGAGTACATATTTGACCCAAGAAAGTAAGCTAGAATATATGAAAACCTAGTTGTAAATAAAAGGTTAGAATATGTAACTCATTCACAAATAATCTTTGATTATGGCGAGTTTACAAAATGATGAACATGATGAGGTAAGTGTCACACCCGAGTTGAATAAATTGTGAGATTGCAGGATCTTCCTAGACTAGGGTAATGGATAGGGTTAGGGGCATCTATGGCACTGCAGACCTCTTCCAAGTGCTTTTGACTACTCAAAACCTCATAAAAGTAATTCCGCAGTGTCTCAAGATGTTCGATGTATATTTCCTTTAATCACCTATATGTCATTGAACTTATTTATTTTTCACCTTAATCTTGCAAGAAGAAATAAAACCTGCAAACCCCAAAACACATCAAATCGTAAAAAGAAAAAGATGCAAAGGGGGATTCCAACTAACCATGATGGTTCACATGACTGAGTGAACTTATGATTTGGGAACTACACTACATTTAAGAACCTGTGTAGTTCTACATGTGTTTGTGTATAGGATTGTACCCTAGGTGGATCTTGTGTGAGTCACACATGAATATCAAATAACAACTAGATGTAGAATATGTAGACAAATGTGTGCTTGGAAAAATGAACTTCCCCTCCTATGAAGTGCATGCCAAGGAAATTCCATCCCTTTCCCTTGTATGGATACTAGATGGATGTTTTGTTGCTCTAGTAATGCCTTTAGATGAAACCTTAGGTAGTGATAGATAATTCTTAGTGCTTGGTCCTTTTTTATGATCACATGACTTTGTATTTATATGATTCTCTTGTTTGAATTTCGTAATTAACCACCAAAATGCTTACTAGTATTAAATAACATACCCATAGAAATATAAAAGACCCAAAATATGCAAACAAAGTACAAAGAGGTCAAGGCACCCACAATGGGTGGGGGTGCCTGAGCATTGACGTCGTGGTTGGGCGTTAGTGTCCAGATTGAGAAAAAAAAGCAAGTGTGAAAGGTCAGAGTGGGTAAAAATGTGTGTAGGATCAGAGAGGAAAATAGAAAGTAAGTAAAGAGGCCAAAACATTGGTCAATTATTACTTTTTCTCTTAAGAATCATATAAATAGTGGTATGCAATCAGGACTAAAAATATACCCAAAGTGTGTGATTTAGTGACTAGATTTTCCCCCAATTTATGTTGTTAAGAGAATTCTCGATAACATAAAGTAGATAAGATATTCTTACCTAATAACCATGTAGATCAATGTTGAAAATCATTCCGAGAGATAAGAAAAAAGTGGAGTGATAAAAATATGAAGTGTGGATGCTAAAGAAGAGGAAGCCAAAAATGATGATGACCCTAGGGGTAAAAATGTATATGTAGAATGTTTTTGTACCTTTTGTTGACATCACTTGATGTGTGGTTTATGTGACTACCACTTCCCACATAGATGAACTTGGAAAAGAGAAGAATGAACAAGTAGTCAAATACATGTATATGAAAAATTCAATCAAAATGCTTAAAAAGTATGTAAGAAAGTATGTAAAAATGTGAAAAGGAACATGTGCACTGATCTATGATGAGTGAAAGAGATAGAAAGGATCTCAAATATGATGTATAAGAACATGTTGTTTGATCGATCTCATGCCAACTACACTAAGTGCAAGTTTTTTGGGTGATCTCACGCTAGTTGTGCCAAGTACGAAGAAGTTTAGGGAGAAAAGTCTAGTTTTATCCTCCAACATTTGATTTCTTCCCAAAGTATAAACACCACTACAAATGGTGCATACAAATTAGATATATTTCAATCTAACACAAAATTAGAAAATAATATGTAATGCATGCATGTCAAGTGCTAAAAGACTGTGTATCTGATAAAATCCGTTATGTGTACTACCAAAAACTCTAATGAACTAAGAAAAAAATTGTAAATATCCCCTGGTCACAATCTTCTAGGAAGGTTGAAAGGAACCAATGTGCTAATGTCTGTGTTTAGGCTCTAGTATCTGTCATGTGCTGAAAACCCAAGTTAGATTGTTGGCCATTTATGAGAATAAAGTTTGTGTTATACCAGTACTGAACTATGACTGTATACTAAAAGATAAACTTAAATTGATGCCCTATAGGAGGAGGGAGTGTGTTTTCTAGAAACTAAGGCACGCATAAAAATATTGGTTGAAAAAAAGAGTTAGTGTAATTAAGTCAAACACTCATGTAAAAGACAATACATAAGCTAGCAATAAAGAAGATGATACACAAGAAGACGATATAGACCACGAAAAGTGGGTTAAAAACATGGGACATTACTCACAATTTTGCAAGACAATTGAGGCCAACATGGAAAAAGACATACAATATGCACATAGGACAAAGGGAAAATCCCACCAAAAATAGCATATAATGGCAGACAAGAGAAAATAGTGGCAAGAAATGTATTAGATTACCATGGAAGTAACTAGACCTACAATACAAATGTTACACATGAAGTAACCGTTAGCATATTATAAATATATAAATTATGTCAAAGTGTGTATAATCCGATATAGTAGTGTGCTATGAAAAATGAAACAATAACTGCATGTAGTGTGTAGAAAAGTGGATGCCCCAGGATCCTGGTACAAGATAGGTAAGAGGTATTGTGCCAAGCATCCATGTTGCGTATAATGATATGTGTAGAGTTTTCTATCACAACTAGAAGCTAAGTGAACACACGTGTGTATATAGAAATATGATGACACATCAAGTATTTGTCTAGCATGTGTAATCAAGTGTACATGTAACAAGTAAATGCAAGAAAGACTAAGTATGACACATATATGCAATATGTTGTTGATGATATTTAATGGCATGTAGTGTTAATGTGATAGGATCAATGTGCCCCATGAGTGGATGTGTATGCATGAGATGAGGTTGATTTATACATGCCTCCTTAGTAATTGAGAATGAACCATAGACCAAGAGTGTGTTGTGATGAATGTGCGTGAGAAATAGATTTCATGAATACACCGAGTGTGTAGTGTGTTGTGTGATGTGATGTGATTTTAATGAGTCTAATATGCCCTCACCAAAAAGTGGAAGACATAGGAAATTATTTTTTCATCAGGTAATGACAACAAAAATGTACCAAGATTTGTAAGAAGTGAGATGGTAGAATTACGAGACAGATGACAATACTATAAGGGGGAAAAGTAAAATGACCCCCAAGTGTACAATGATTTTATCTAATAAAATTTTAATATGAGGCTCTTCCACCTGATAACTATAGAGATGAAGGCATGTTATCATGCTCTACAATTGGCGGGATGAGAAAAATGATGAGTCAGTGAATGAGACTGATGTACATGACACCTTCGAGGTGGTGAGTGCATATGTGAAGGGGACCGAAATTGTGATGTGTACCTATATGAAGGAGAGTGAGGAGGTGATGTATACCTATATGCGGGAGTAGTCCTAGTGGTAGTCTTAGATTGATGTGATGGATTAGCCGACTAATGAGACCATGTAAGTTGTGCACAAATAGACAAACTAGGAGAAAATTATGCATTAGATTTAAGAGGTCTTAGGGACCTACATGCTCTAGGAGTGCAATGAAAAAATCAATAGCATGTTGCAGGCCATGGTGTGGATGGAAGAACACCATTTATAGTAATGAATTTCTATTGTTATGAATGAATTTTAGACACAAGTGATTCATGAAAGTGATATCTCGAGATATGTGAAACTAGAAAAGACATAAGATCATGTCACACCCTTCAACTAATGGTGGCATGAGAAAAGGCATAAGCATGGTAAGAGGATAAAAAGTAACCAAAATCTTGACATAATTGTATGATTGAGGAACCAGATCTGAAATTTGAAAGAGTGGATAATCTTTAGTGACAAGAAGTGAAATAGAACATGTGCTTATGTGGAATGATGATCAACCATGTTGTTGTTGATAGAAATGGAGCTAATATAAGCAATAATTTGTAAGTGATCATAAGATAATGTAGCATGATAGTCATGATCTTAGAAAGTAATGATAGGATGGGATGCCTCAACATGAGAAACTAGGAAATCTAGAGCCCTTAATACAGGAGGAGACATTGTGGAATATGTATGATGGAGAAAGAGTCAGCCACTAGCTTGTCATGTTTTAGAATAATATTGTCAAAGATCTTGAGCTTGTGATTTTCATTGATTGGTGTGGATGTTCTAGGCCCAGGAAATTCAATAGCATTATTATTGATAATATCTTGAATAATATTGTGAATATCGAAGAATTAATCTATATAATGCTCATCACATTGATGATAGTCTCATCTGAAATTTTTGTTGTAATTATGACCATTAGAATGATATGGGTCCAAATTGAGTCGAGGAGGAAGTGTAATAATGTTTCTCTCAACAATTTGTGGAAATAGAAGATAGAGAGTGATATTCAATTTTGTATGTGTATGCTTAGGTAGTTTCCATTGAAGCTCTTTAGTACTAGATACAAGTTTGATAGTTATTTTTGCTTTAGTAGGTTTTGCAGTTGGCTTGAAAGTTTATTTACTTTGAAAGTGCATAGAATATGAAGCCTATTCTTGATACTTAACCTTTCCTATAGATAATGATTTTGTTTCACATATATTAAGAGTATGACATAGATGATTAAAAGATGGAGATGTATCAAAGATAAAAATCTCCTAGATAGGTGGTAATATATTTTGGATAAATAAATATTGACGTTCATATTCCAAAAGAAAATTAGACACCTTAGGTTAGTTTTTATTATCTTGTAAGAAATAATCCACCAGATGTTCATCAAGATCCTTGTTTGAGTTGTGTGAGTTTAACATAAGAGATCTTAGAATTGATATTGATAGAGAAATGAGTGAGAAAAGCATCAGCTAGATGCATAAAATATGTTATTGAGTCGATAGGTAGATCATAGAACCGACACATTATGTAGAAAAAAATCACACACTTTGGATTATATTTAGTCATGATCACATACTACTATTTATAGGGTTTTTAGAGGATAAATTACTAATTAACTCCTGTATCTTGGCCATTTTTAATTGATTTCTATCATCATCTTAATGCTCATTCCCAAAATGACAAAAACGCCTCGCCGGACCCAAAATAGTTGTCCGCACTCGAAGGCCATAACTTTTGCATTTCTCAACGAAATCGCACAAAATTGGTACTGTTGGAATTGTGGCTCAGAGCCTGATGTAAAAAAATGAATAAATTCTAAATCTGATGAGGGATTGATTGATATTTTTCATAAAATGTGGCAAGGTTCATAACGTATTTTATATGGTGGTTAGGAGTGCAATTAAGAGGCATGGTCATCATTCTTTCTCTGCTGCAGCACCTAGGACAGTATGGGGAGCCTTTTTCAAGTAATATATAATAATTTTACTCCATTTAATGCCTCTTACAAGTGGTTGAAGGACATATTTCAGATTCCCATTTTCCCTCCTCTCTCTTCTCATTTTCTATAAATTGGAGTGTTGGGCTCATTGTAAAGGGGAGGTAGTTTTTGTAGCAAAGCTCTGCCAAAATCACTTTGTAAATC
>CM031243.1:848401488-848465510 GCA_018340775.1 Taxus wallichiana var. yunnanensis
GTAGGTATCAACTTTTCCGCCTTGGCCAAATGAGGGTTTATTAAGTTGGTTTGTTGGCAGCCAAATCACGAGCGCACCCGGTCTTTTCTTTAAATCAGCTAGGTGCAAATCGAAGGTTTTGGATCGCCTTTGGCTATAAATACCTTTCCCAGATGCAAGAATCTTACTTCTTGAAATAGCGTGGAAGGGATTGCCTTCATTTGATGTATCCAAGGTCGGCCGAGGATCATATGATAGTTAGTTTCCCGATCTATAATATAAAACTCACCAAGATGGTTTTGGGCCCTAAGGTGACCGGCAGATTATAGTTCCTATCGAAGTGGCTTTAAGGCTATCATAGCCTCTCAAGGTATTTCGTGTAGTGGAACAGCTTTGTTTCTCCATATCCAAGTTTTGGAGGAAAGAGAAAGGGACTATGTTAATCGCATGCCCCATCGTCAACCATTTCCGCTTTACATAGTTATTATAAACCCACACTTGCAAGTGTAAGGTCATCGGGTCACCTCGGCGTGCGATCTCAAAGATTCTGTGGGCATTTTACTTATTTCAAGATGAATTCGACATCCTTGTCCAGCCACCCGGAGGGTGGATATCAAAATCTACGTGATTTACTTGTGTTTCGGGAGGTGGAGTGATGTTAATTAGATGGCCTAGACCTAATGCTTCTAAAAGAGCAGCTCTGTGAGGGGGAGAGTTCTTTAGTAAGTCCAAAAATGAAATGTGTGAAAAGGTCTTTGTTAGGTCACTAATTAAATCATAAACGCAATCGATGGGTTTTTCAACTATTTGCTGACTCTTATTTGTCTCTGGCAGATGACTTGGGCTTGGTTGAGAGAAATACTCTCGTGTTCTCGTTATAGCTTCGATAGGTAGTTCAGTGTCTAATTCTACCAAACTGACTATCTTAGGTCTCGGTTGAGCTCCCAACTGTGGCGCGACTGACGGATTTAATGAAGTCGAGGCTTCATGGTCATTGTTTCCCATCACTACACCTTTGTTTGTTCCGCTTGGATTCAGCCTTGGGCACGCTGCATGATTTGGGAGCGGATCATTACAGATCTTGAGGGGAGCATTCTCGAGGAGAAACCGCCCCTCGCAAGAGTATTTGGTGATGATGAGACAGATCTCATAAGAACGGGTCTGCAGGAAGAACTATCTTTGTTCTTTCGGGAAAACGTTGCATAAATTTATTGTAGTCACGACACGTTCTGAGTGTCGTGACCATGAATTTTATGGAAACCACAATAAGAATTGGGGTTATAATTCCCGCTTTGTTGGTTTGGTGTGACAGGCCTAAAATTCCGATCAAACTGTTGCCTATTAGGACCAATGTTTTGGAATTTTTGTTTTTGGTTTTGACTTTGGTTTTGGTAACCAAATGAGTTTTGGCTTGGCCCTTGTATGGGATTTCACCATTGTTGTTGTTGTTGTCAGATGATGATTAAAAATGCACCTTTGTATTGACCGCTGGGGGTAAAGTTGTTGTTTCATTTGGTTGTTTGTTTTGTGACGGAGTATTAACGAGATTTTACCGTCTTGGGCTGGTCCTGTTACCCCATCCATTGTTACCCCAATGATTTTTGTTAAGGATTTTGGGTGCTTGATTGACATTTGTGGTAGTTGTAGTATTTTGAGTGGAGGTGATTAACCTCCCATTTGCTCCGTATGTCTTACGACCACTATCTATCGCTGCTTGATCTATTCGTAGAGCGCTCTCAAGTACTTCATCATAAGTCCTTAGTGGGAACTTCTGGACTTCTTCTTTCACTTCTCTGCTGAGAGAATGAAGGAATAAATCGCATAGTTCCATCTGATCCATGTTTGGAGCACTTGCTGAAGAGTAAAGAACTGTACACCACCTCTTGATGAAATGGGCGACAGATTCATTGTGTTCTTGTTTGATGTGCAAGAATTCCCTGATTCCTGTTCTTAGCAATTTGTTCATGTTGAGGGCTTTGATGAACTCGACACGAGCTGTTTAAATGAATGTATGGAAGCCTCGTGTATTCTATAATACCAATCGAGAGCAATGCCCTCCAAAGGTGTTTTGGGAATATTTTAGCAACAACCCCATCCCAAGGAGTAATTCTCGTATGGCCGTAGCGTAGGCTTTGATATGCACATTTGGATCTCCCTCACCCGAACCTAAGCAAATCGGGGGAGAGGTCTTGGAAGCATGACGCTTCGTATGGTGAAATCTAAGGGTTCCCTTTAGGTATTCTCGAATAAGTCCCTATCGCATAGCTTTCGACCATTGATGGTGTTTGCTTTGAGGAGTGGTGGTGGGATAGGTTGTTGATACGATGCAGCGTGACGCGCTGGCGGTGGGGCATAGGAGGTCCCTCGCGTTTGAGAAAACATGCCAGAGAGGAGAACATATCTCCTTGTGGTGATTTAGAGTATATGTTTAAGTAGGATTTGGGTATTTGGCTCGAGGAACGAACTGTTCGACTCTAGACCGGGAGGAATAGTGTTAGAGATGATAGGCCTTATGGCGCGTTTGTTGTGGATATTGAGGAGGCATGCCTAACGTGCCTACTCCCGTAAAGAGAGATCTACCCGACCGTGAGTGGTATGGAGGATTGGAACTTCTGTTTGTATGAACGGAGAATTTTGACTTGTTGAGCCGGATTTCGCCCTAACCCTCTCACTCTTTCTACTAACATTGAAATGACTTCATTTGGTGAAGTCACGATACTTTACTCGAGCGGCGTTTGTTGTATACCTTGGTGTTGTAAAAGTTACGTGATATCCCATGCCATAAAATAATCACTATCTTTCCAAGTTTCTCCTGAATATTTCCCGTATGCAAGTGGCGTAGAGGTATTTTCTTGAAAATAGATTTCGGGTTATATTTGTAAACCTCCTATAGATGGGTACATTCCCTGGGAGCGTTGTTCACTCCTAGGATAACGTGTTGACTATCCATCATCTAAGACCAGGTATGGATCTGATTGCCTACTAATTTGTGGTTTGAGTAACATTTGAGGAGATGAACCAGATTCTCCTCAGAACGTCATATTGTTTGAACTCGAAGGCTCGTTTGTTGGGTTCAAAGGGGTTGATCTAACTCTTCGGGCTTTGAAAAGATGAACTATATCCGATTCTTGGGGTTTGTGTTGACAATCGATTAGTTGAATATTTGTCACCCCATACCGAGAGCGAGGTGATGATTCCCTATTCTCGCTGGGCGTAGTATGCCTCAAGACCCAAGAGGGGTCTACCATATGCATCGAATCCCGACATATTCTGGGGTATATGAATACCGCAGCACAATGGGAAGGAGCGAAAGGTGGATGAGAGAAGATTTGAAAACTTCTCAAAGAGAAGGTGAAACAATTGTTTGTTTCACGATGGGTTCACCAATTTTGTACGCCGGAAAAGCGACAGGCGAGCGTGAGAATCTACAAGTGACTCTTCCGCTGCACTCCGACCTCTTGAGGTCGTGCCAGGAAACATAGACAAAGGGGGGGTAGAATATGCAGACAAAATAGTTAGGTAGTCTAATGTCTTTGACACGCACTAGTGGAATTTACGAATCTAAGGCAAAGAAGGCCCTTCTAACTTGGACTGGTGTGATAGATCGATCGAGGATGACCGCTCAAAGGCTCCAATCAATATCGAGCTCTGGCGTGATTCGATCTATGGGTTGCGGAATACGTGGAAAATGACCTGGGATTGTTTCGTGTATATCTCCGATAAGGTCATATAGTGGATGATGAATATAATCGATTCTACGGATGATTTTCTGGCCTAGTCCAGAATTCCCTAGCTTCGTTAGCCACTGTATCTAGTAAAGACAGTTGTTCGATGATGATAGGTGGAAGTGGAGTGGACCTAAATACCAAGGTGCGTAGGCTAGCGTCTATATCGGATTGACCTGTGGATTCGTTGGGCTGTGGGATCTGTGGATCACAACCATATGCTCTTGGTTGTTGCGGCCCTGTTATGGTCATACGCGGGATCAAGTTCTAATCCCTAGTATCCAGTAGTCGTATGCTTTCTCAGCTTCTATGTTTAAAACCAATAGTTGTGCAATCTTCTCAGAATACCTTACAGGCATTCTCGCAACCTGGATTCTTAAGCTGGTATCTATATCTACGAGGGTGTCTCCAGCATCTGGCTGTGGAACTAGAGGATCACACCCGAATGTTTGTTCTCTTTTGAGCCCTTCTACAGTCATGTGGATGTTTTCTAGGGTAATCTGTAGTTTGGCTGACTTGACCAAAATGCATGTGCTTGGTCGTCTTCTATGTTTAATCCTCTTAACTGAGAACTGATCAGTTGTAAATCTGTGGTTGTTCGGAATACTTGTATCCTGAGATTTTGGTCTATGTCAACTATTGTTGTGACTAGGTTTGGTTGAGGCACGATTGGCTCAAATATATATTCCCTGGGCTCTTGAGGTCCCGTGATTGTCATGCAAAAGCAGTAATAAAACAAACTATGATAAAGTGAAATCTAAGTATACTTCTAGCATATATGACTTCTTTTTGTATTTTCTGATGATTTAAATGAATTTAAGAAAGCAGCTATTTAAAATATTTAGAATTGACAACTAAACTAATAACTTAAAACAAACAAGATAACCGAGTGTGGTTATTTGTCTGTGCAATTTTGTATATCTATTCTAAACAAATGACATAACTAATCTATTAGCAAGATTCTCGACCCTACCTCAGAAGTGAGGAGTGAATCATAGTTTCTCAGAAACTATCAATCCCCACAGCTTCCCTGGCAATGTCGAGAATAGAATGAAATGAAATAAAGCGATTAACTACTCTGTTTGATATGGTTCTAACTAAAACTTTGAAAGTTTAAAATTGGATTTCGTAGAACATTGGCGAATCCGATGGCGTGTGTGATCTTGTCCCTCGGTATGATCTCTTCGTTCTTTGTGTTCATATAGATCCGTAAAAGCGTGTAATGCTTGCATCAACAGAATAGGTGTTTAGAACAAGGAAAACCTTCAGAATGCAGATAGAATAGAACGCGGATAGGAGAGGGATAGCGCAAGAGTACAGAGCTTGGCTTATGCAATTCCTAGCGGGATCTACTGCGAATCATGCAACAAAATGCATCCAGAACCTAAAACTATCCTGTATGAAGAGCAAAACCTGCAACTTTAATGGCTTCCTAAGCTATTCTACTCTAATGGATTAGATAAAACAACAATGCTGCCTGCACAAGATGGGTCTATGGCTTACCAACAGCTGAGCAATTTAACAAAAGATGCAAGTGAATTCAAGCTATGGCTTCTAAACAAGCTAACTAACTAAAACACTAAAATGAGGAAATGAGAGCAAAGATCAAACTTCAAAATCCAGCCAAGCTTCAGACCAAAAACTCCAGACCATGGGTGAAACAACAGCATTGCCTGCACAAGATGGATATGTGGCTTACCAGCTGCAACACAATACTAACCAAAACACGCAATGAAGAAAACTAAGTATTCTAAGCAAAGGAAAACTAAAGGAATTGCAAAGAGGAATCCAGAAAACAAAACTTGAGAGAGAGGACCTTTTGCTTGAGCACAAAACCATGCATTTATAGGAATTCCAACTCTCAAAAACCAAAACCAAATTGAACTCCTAAACAATAAACAAAGGAAAAACAACATTGCGGGCAGGGACCAAAAACATTAATGCATGCTCAAGTTGGCAAAGAAAAGTTGGTGAAACATGATATTTCACGTGATTCACGTCAAAAGAGCGTTCTGGAAAATGCGCACAGGACTGGGCCGCTCGAGCAGGTGGCGATTCTAGACGCGCCGCCTGTTCGAAGGCGGCGGTTTCATCATCAAGGTCAAGAGGCCAAGGAAAGAGGGAAAAAGGGGAAAACAAAGGGCGCAGGGCTAAGCTGGGCATGCGGGATGTTAACGCATACCCGAGGGCTTTTTGGATCCCGAACACCTCATGCGAGGAGACTGTATCATCATCGAGGCACTTGTTACACTCGCTCGGCAAGCAAGACTACACTTCTGATTTTGGGTACGCATACTGCCTTCCACTCTTTCGTACTCATTTCCCAATGGCTTCTCTACCTATACCCCTTTTCCTAATGGCTGGAATAATCCCATAATTTATGAGATCTTCTACAACATTGTTTTATATTTTTACAATTCTTTCTTCTTGCTTTGTTGCATATCCATGGGATAGCAAACTTGGATTAGTAGATGCCTTTGTTTTGAATAAAATTTCTAGGTTGAAGCCATGCTCTTTAATTATCTTCTTGTGTATTACTTTTTGTTAACCAAAACAATACTTTATTTCAAATTCTTCACTGTGGATAAATCGCTGTTCTTTCATGGTTTCCAAGTGAACTTGGAAAACTTTGCTTGACTCTTCAAATTTTCATATTTCAACCGCACAAAAAAGTAATGTCAATTAAACATATTTCTAAAATAAGAAAACTTCAAATTAACAAAAATATTGTTTGAAAGTGATAATACTTAGACCGCTCTATCTCTCTCAGGATTTGCAATCGATACGCATCCTTGTCCTTAGACCATTTGTTAAAATATGCTTAGGCTTCAACACTAATATTTTCTAATTTTTTAATGATTTATCTAAAATATCATCTTTATAATTGTTATTATACATGATAGTCCCACTTCTTACTTGGGTAAGTAAGGAATCCATCTTCGCAGTTGATTCGGAATGTAGCGTATAAACTACCCCTTTACCAATAATTTTAAAATGACTTATTATCTCATTGATTAGTACTTTATCCCTTCTCTCCCATTCTATGATCGACTAATATGAAGTAGAGTAAACTCATCGACATGGGATTGAAAATCATAACCAATTAAGTTCTCTAAAGGAAAAGGTAGCAACTTTTCACCATTTGTATCTAAAGAAGATGATCTCATTGAGAAGTATGGGGATTTCCGATTGATCAACTGCTACCTATTTCTTCCTTTGGGTGGCATGATCCTATTTGTGATAAAATAAATCAATATTCAAATAAATAAATCTAAAGTGAAATGTAATGAAAGTTGAATAAATTATGTTGAAATAGAAGTATATGTGATGGCCTTGAATCATCTCACGTGTATTGAAAAATCTTGTTGGGTCATTCTTTATCAATTCCCAAGTAATCTTCCTTTAAATTTATATTATTTAAAACTAATATACCCGTTGTGTTGGGCAAGCCACCGAGTGAGTGGGTTGGAATTCAAAACGAGGAGGCAATGTTTAGTGTACCACTAGGGACCGGAGGAATTGGCATGTGTTTACCAATGTTCTTTTTTCTTGATCCTTTGGTTGGTATTTTGAATATTATTGATGGAGGAGCGGATGGTTCCATTTATTTGTACGTGAAGGAAAAGGACTACAATGTGCTGAAAAGTTCAACAAAAATAATATGAAAAAATATTAAACTATACAAAAACTAGGAAATTAAACGAAGTACTTGTTAGTACAAAATCAAAGCATCCCCAAATGGCCTCAGGTTTGATTGGGGCATTCGATGTGATTACACAACATTGGACCATCTCTAAAGTTCAGGACTTGTGAACTTGAGATGGACCTCCAGAGAAGGTTGGCTCCTACTCCTAAACTACTTGCGGAAGATATTCTAGTGCAGGAAAACTATCTAATCCTAATCAAACCTTCCAAGGACCAGGGAAAGAGAGTGCATGAAAAACAAATCCTACACTAAAACGGTGATACACTAGAAAAAGAGAGCACTAGTCACAATATTAAGAACCCTAAGTGGAGAGAGTTGAGGAAAGGAGAGGGTGGACTAGATGCACCACAGCATAAATGATATATTTCACATGAACACTATTTCAAAAACCATTAAACACGTCTCCCAAAACCTTCAATAGACACTGTAAGTATGCACTATATACCCTACAATGATGAGAGGCAAGAAGAGACAACAAAATAAGGAAGGATAGACAAGATGCATCAAAAACATATTTTATTGCTCCATGAGCTCACATAGTACACCATTAGCGGGAAAGGGGTAAGAAAATTCCATTACAGAGTCAAGAGAGGAGGCTTAGACTCCACATTCTAAACTAAGGAAGAAGAGAGAGGGGATTAGGAGGAAAAGATTACCAACCTCTAGAAACATGCCCCTACTTTATAATATATAGAAGAAAGAGAGAAGGAGAGAGGGAAGAATTCAAACCCTTCTCCAACCACCCCTAGAGGAGCATTGAATCCACCTACTCAAAGATGGGATCTACTATAAAACCCATGCCCCTATGTGTTCTTCCTTACAGGAAAGAAGGAGGCCTATTCCTCATCATGGTGGCCAGTGAGATACTTCACACCCGTGAAATGGCGGACCGAAACATGATTGTGGTAGGTGAGTAATGTGCACTAGGAGATTACCAAAACATCCTCTCCCACTCAAATCTGAGTTCCTAGTCAAAAGATATGGCCATCTAAAGGTGCTTTAGGTTTAGGTCTATACTGCGAGATCTATAAGGAGCCCCATGCATTCTTGAGATTTTTCTACCTCCTTTCACTCCCGAAATAGCATCGAAAAGACATGTGGCATCATCCGTGGGCCTACCTACTTCCTCTATGTTCTTCCCTGCATCCCTTCACTGGAGGAGACATTGTGCCTAACCTAAGACATGTGTAGGTTCGGTGCACGTTTGGGACTTGCCTCCGCAGTTCTCCTTTAAAGTTTCATGAATGAGGCATGTGGAGGATTCGCGAGAACTGCTATATCTAGTTGATTCAACAATTGATTCTACCCCCTTTTGACTTCCTGGCCATGTGGCGGTGGCACTAGCTTGAGGATCGCCTCTAGATTTTACCTTTAAATATGCAACGAGATGACACATGGAGGCTTCGTAGGCCCTTCTTTACTTTTTTCCGATTCTAGTATCGGATGAATACTACCTTTATGGGTGGGACCCTTGTAGCCAACCCCATAAATTGTGTTAGTGGGACATGGGAATCATTCGCGGGCCGCCCTCCATTTCCTCGTGTTGGTTTAGTCCCTTATGTTTGGGTCGTGCCCTTGAAGTTGCACTGTTAGGAAACGTGACACCTCCCATAAGACCTACTACTTTTCAATGGTCGAAAAGACCCTTTTTGGTCCTTGGACATGTGGAGGGTTGATGCTAGTTTAGGGTCCTCTTTGGTCGGGCCGCCTTTGAAATGTCACCGATGAGGCACGTGGGGGCTTCTGTTTGACCCAAGAATTTTCAATTGCGAATCTGCTTCCTTTGGGTCATGGACGCATGTTGGGCTGGTGCATGTTTTGAGACTGCCTTCAGATTTTTCCTTTGAAGTTGTGCCAAGATGACGCGTGAAGACCTCTACCACCCTTGAATTTACAATGGTTAGTTTTTTCCCCTTTTTGACTACACCACATGGTGGCTTGGCACTTGTTTGGGGACCACTTTTGGATCCAACCTTTAGAGATGTGCTATTGGGACATGAGGAGGCTTTCACCTTTGGTTCCTCTTTCCTTAGCCGACACTAGCTCGTTGGGTTCGACCACGTGGCGGCTTCCGCTAACCCTATTCTTTTCCTTTATTTTCTTCTCAAACCCCTTTTTCTTGGCGGAGACACCTGTGTGTCGACTCGGGACACTAAGAAAGCTGTGCTCGTTTGGGGTCTCCATTTTGCTGCACCTTTTAGAATTACACCGAGCCGACCACGTGGCACCTCCCATGAGTCTCATTTTATACTTGGGTGATTTGGGCCTCAAATGAACCTTTGTATGAAGTCCCAAAACTTTTAGTCTTTCCTGTCTTTTTCCTTTAGAGTCTTCTAGTCTCTTTTAACATTATTAAGCCTCATTTTTCGACCTTGTTCCTCCATGGTGAGTCTCCCTGCACCTTGATTGATGGATTTGAAATGTGGGCTCACATGACTGAGCCCGAACCTTTGGTTATCTTATGCAAGGTCATGTTCGACCATTTTTTCCTAGGGGTAAAATTAAGATAATAGTACTATTCAAAATTTGTACCTTGATGTTGAGTGGTAGCTTTTCGCAGTGCTTGAGGTGGCCATGTTAGAGTAGCAATTGGTGGTTTTGAGTTGTCTGTTGTTGGGATTGCTGAGGTGGTTTTTGAGAAGAGAAAAATGCATGCATTGAAATAAGTGAGTTAGGGAAGACAGTTGACTTTGAGAAGCACGCATATGGTCCAAAGTCCTGCAATGTCATCAACATGTAATGGTAAATGAAAATACAAATTTGGAAATTCTAAATAATACATGTAAGGGTATTACTTCTCGGCATTTAATGAATTCAAATAGTTGGAATTTCAGAGATGAGTGAACTTCCATTTTAGATTGTGAATCTCTCAATGCCTCAGCATGTTGTTGGCCTCTTCCTCTTGATGCCACCTTTTTTTCGAGAAGGGCCTCAAAAAATCTTCTCCGAAAATAGTAAATAGTTTATACATTGTAAGTCTAATGTTGAAATACAAACATTATATTTTATCCCTTTTGTTCTTGAAATGGAATTTAAAATTCATCAACACCTCGTCGTGCAAGTGGGAATTGGTTTGTCTTTTAAATTTAAAAGAGCCTCGTAATAAAGGCCAAGGAGATAGTTTATGGTGTGAATGATTGGTTTTTCTAAATGCTTTGCATTTGTAATGTTAGTTCTTATTTGTTTTAATAAAAATGTGCACCAATCAAATTTTTCTTTCTAATAGTTACAAGAATGTATTCAATGGCTTGATTTGGTATATCTATTATTTGATCTTCCAAAACTATTATAGGTTAAAAGAAGGAAATCATACAAAAGAAAAATGGTGTGTAATTCCTTACATATCCACACCACGTTTGGATTTATTGACATGATCTACAAATTCCAAAAAACCATGGGAGTTAATATAAATTTAAATTATATCAAAATAAGAAACTGAATACAAAATGACGAATCTGAAAACTTGATTTACACTTACAATCAACATGGAAACAAAAATTCGATTTGAGGTATTTCTTATCATCTTCGATGAGCATTTCCTTCATCAGTAATAATGGGAAAATTTTTTGAATGGGAGGCACGTAAACCAATGAATATCGGTTGTGTCGATACCAAATTGAAACATTCGACCATCGTCCATAGTAACATTAAACAGGTTGTCCTCTGTATTGTACTTTAAGGAGAGAAGGTAGTTCAAAATATCATGGTCTATTTCAAAATGGGGCATCTTAATGAGCCCACCAAACTCACATGCATCAATCAAATCCTTGTATTCAATTCATTTGTAAAATAGTCTAGATGTGAGGGCACAAGGTGTTTCTGTAGAGTATCTTGCCCGTGGATAGGGCTTATGGGTTCACTCAATTTTCCTCTTGATTTTTGTCTTGAGCTTGGGATGTAATTATAGTCACCATTTTAGTTTTCCTTAAAGCTTGATTGTACATGACCTAGATAATGGATTCCTGTATACAAGAAAATTTGAGATCCGAAAAGTGTAAATGTGAAAATGACTGATGGGAGGGTATTTATAGGACAAAACTAGGGTTTGAAGGTTTTTGACATGTGTCAACAAGACACTCGCTAACGCACGTCAACTAAACTATTTTACACATGATAATAAGTCTTGTTGATATGCAATAAGAAGCCTTGTTGACATGTGTTATCAAGCCTTGTTGACTCGCGTCAACAAGGATTGTTGAAATGAGTCAACAAGCCTTCTTGTCACATGTCAACAAGTTTTGTTGATGCGAGTTAGAAATCCTTGTTGATGCGCATCAAAAATCCTTCTTGACGCACATCAACAAGCCTTCTTGTCACGTGTCGGGAAGCCTTGTTAACGTGCATCAACAAGGATTGCTGACACGCGTCAACAAGTTTTGTTGATTCTCGACACTGAGGCGTGGTTGATGCACATCAACAAAGTTTCTTGATGTGCATCAACAAAGATTATTGACATGCATCAACCATACATCACTAGCATGTGTCAACCATGTGTCGTTGTTTGCAATTACATGTAGTCTCTCTAACTCAATAAAAAGAGGGTGAGAATTCAATTACAAAAAAATTGTAAATTTTCCTTTCGATTAAACCGGTTGTGGGGATATTCGATAGGTATTTTCCACCTTTGATTTCTAAGAGGTCTCTTAAAATGAACCCTAATTGATAGAATATTGATTGATTGATTGATCGATTAGTTACTCATGGATAGATTTTACGTAAGTTGCCCCCAGGTTATGTCATTAGGGGTAATTCGATTTAAATTGTTGAAATATCATGTGAAAAAATGTAATCACTTGTTTCTCCAAGTTAGGTTATTAGCGGGAAGTTATGAGATATCATATAGAAGAATTGTATAATTTTTCCCCAGAATAGGTCATTAGGGGGAATTAATGGTGAATTGTCACGCAATGAATTAGAAAATGTTTGAAAAAATGGTGAGTTGGTAATTTTTGAATGATCATGTGTAGTGTATGGGAAATTATAGGATGACCCCAATGATATTCCCCTTTTGGTGAAAGGAGAAGTGATGGAAAGAACGAATGTTAAGCCAAAAGTAAGCCCAAAATAGATAGAAAGTGGTGAGAATCGTAAAAATGTATGTAAATTGAGTAGAAGATAACATTGTACAAAGATAACATGTGTGGAAGGTGTTTGGTATGGTGATGGGCTAAATTCTAAAAATAATACCGCAAATGGGGCTTAAATTGTAGTAAAAAAGTTCAAGATATGATAAAAATGGTGTAACATGTATTAGTTGAAAAAATAACAACGAAATAAGGACTATAGGAAAGTAAGTGGTGAGAAGTAACTATAAATAGTAAAGTGAAAAAGTGTTTAGTTACTTCATTTGTGATTTGCATGATTGTGAGAGTGTGCACAAAGTGAGTGAGAATACCACAAGCGAGAGCAATGCATCCTAGTCGGTTTTAGAGAGTAGCGAATAACGTAATGTCGTGTATGACCAAAGAGTTGCTAAGTGCATTAATTTTCACAAAATGTATGGTGTAATAGTGGTTTTAGTTGAATTTTTAAAAATTTGAGATTTTTTATTTTCTCGGTGTTTGAGACCTGGACAAGAGTGGTGAGGTTACTAAAGTGACCTATTAGTGTGAAATCATAGCACCCCCAAATGATTTCTAAAGATATTATTTTCTAAGGAGAATCATCGGTGTGATCGTATAACATGGAAATTTTCTCGAAGGCGTGGGACCTTTCAAAATGGAAAATCTCTTCAGATTAAAAGTTGGTTCCTTATTCCTCTATTTAGGTCCATACGTAAGGATTTGCAGAGAATCTATATATATATAAACTATACATAATCTAAAACTTGCCAAAGAGACGGGGATAAAAGAGTACAAAAACAAGAAATAATTAAACTACCAGGGCGATGCACCAAAGGAATGATGAACACTTTGTTTTCCTTCGACATGAACAAATAAAATGCATACAATAAATATGCACAGATAGCCAGATCTGTAATGAGACCAGATAGAAGCAAAAGAAACAAGAAGGATCTAAGATCGATCACAAATGTATTTTATTGCACTATAGATTGATACAATTCATTACAGAATAGTTGAAAGGTAGAAACGTATTACAATTTTAATGGAAGGCCTAAACCCCACAAATCCTTTGCTAGAAGGAGAAGGGAGCCTACAAAACTAAGAATATCCAACCCTTTACAATGAATCCTGCCCCCAAATTTATAGATTCGATCGAGAGAGAAGAGAGAGAGAGAGAGAGAAGGGAAAATGTGAGTCAAATCTCAACCACCGTTGTTAATGCTTCTACTAAAATATACCCCGAATCCATTTTTTTCATCAATCCTTTGTTCGACGCCTTGAAGGAAGAGGAAACGAAAGAAATAGATCAAATCTGATTTGGTTGTTGATGACTGATGATCCTACATTGAAATATCAAAGATGTTTCTCCATTTTTCTTCCACCTAACTTCCCAAAAATTAAAGGTTCAGACTCCCATGGCATAGATGAGATTGAGATCTTTCCAATGGTATCAGATTTGTAATCTCTCAAGCCCTAGGTCGAAAGATATGGCCATTTAAAGTTTGAATTGATTTTGTACAAATGGGTGGGAAAACAATTTGAAAAATGGGTCCCATTTTTGGATTTGGACATGTGGCAATGATTGGGGCAAAATCACGTCCATGGGTCCACAATTTACATTTTGACTCTTGCGCAAAAAACTCAAGTCTTTAAAAATCCTCGCAGCCCCGAACCTCCTCATGGACACGCGCCTCCTTTCGGTTGGCTCGAAAATATGCTTCCATCTTTAATTTCAATTTTTCTCCAACTCCTTGCCTTGGCTTTGACTTAGGCTCAAACACTGACTTTTTCCTCTTGGTGGAGTCACGGGCCTTTTTGTAACTTTTACTCCTTTTGGGGCAAAGGGAAAAAAATTAACTTTACCCCGACTCCCCGCCTTCCCCCGGGACATGTGTCGATCGGCGCTCGCTCAGAACCTTTTCTCCTTTTAACCCTTGAAGCAATGCCCTTAGGACAATTGGAAGCTTCCGCTGGCCTGGCTTATGCATTGACTATTCAACTAAATCTGCCCCCTTTGAGGACACGTGGAGGCACCACGCTTGTTTGCAAACCTGACCCAAATTTACCCTTGGAGAAGTGTCGAATCGACACTTGGAACTCTCCACTTACACTTTTATACATAGCCAATTTTCAAGCCCTTTTCTTCCCACCCCTTGACTTTCTTTAACCTTTGCTTGTTAGGTGGAGGGCTAGCGCAAAGTTTGAGCTTCCTTTTGGATTTTCTTTTAGAGAAGTGTCATTGGGACACGTGGTCTCTTCCACTGCCTCCTCCATACTTGGTCAATTTTTCCCTTTTTCAACCATTTCGAGCCCAAGGACTTCAAATCTTCACCATTATTCCTTCTTCTTGCTTCTGGATCCTTTGTAGCATCTTCCCTTCTTGTCTAACCCTGCTATTTTATAGTTTTACCTTCATGTAACTTGGAGAATGGATTTAATATGTAGAAAAACTGACAAAGTTGTTTTCCTTTACAAGATCCTTTGATCTCTCTTGGCCTCTGTCACTTCTTTGCTGAATCCTTTTGCAACCAATTTGTAGGATTTGAATGATTTTTCTCGGGTTCCTCTATGCAGGGTCTTGATTTGATCCAATATTTATCTTGGGAGTGAAATATGGGTAACAATTTGGCAACTCGAGAGGGACATCTACCTACTAGATGAAGAGATCAATTGCCTTGTCATATATTTTTGGGAATGGAGTCAATAATAACAGATCTAATACTAATTCTACCTCTCGGTTAACAAGCCCAACCGCTTGCATTCTAAGATTTTATAAGAAAATCTTGAAATGAAAATTTCGAGAGCAGAAAATTGTTTCAACTCCAAGGCTTCGTATATCTCTCTGAATGAACTACATAAGAGCAACAAAATAGCACCACGACTATGTACAAAGTATAAATCATACATACTCCAAATGGAACATGTAGAGCATGAAAAATCACTTCTTTTGTTGAAAAAAACATACCTACACTATTCTAACCAAGAGCAAAGGGAACTCAAACAAAACCTACAACTAGTAGGGAGAAATAGCTTCCCTTCCTCAAAAATGGCAGCCATGCAATTGATTTGACACTGAACATGGCTGGTTGGATGAGTGAAAAACTAACAAGAAGCTGGTCCTCCACCCAAATAATCAAAGTAGCAGTTGGAGACAAATCAAATACCTCTTTTAGTTTCTCTACATTTGAATTGAAGAGGTATGACAACTGATCCTTAGTGCTTTGCATATCATCCTCATGCCTTGAAATGGACATGACTTGTTGTGGCTGCTCCTTTGGCTCTAATGAAGCCAAATATATGATTGGGCAAGGTCTGATCTGATTGGTATGCCCATAGCTCTGATTTATAACTCCAAAAATGGAGTCCTCTTGTAGACCTTCCTGGGTGAATGATGTGGAAGGAATGGTGGAACTCTTCTACTCTTTATCTTCCTCCTCTTGTGAAGAACATGGAAGGTTTAGATCTTCCAAACTTGATTCCAAAGAGCTGTTGTAAAATGCAAGTTGTTGCCATTGAATACTCTCCTCCATGACAACAAGTACACATGCTTGGAAGGTGGATGATGAAGGAGAAAATAATGGGATTTCAACCAGTTCCTCTCCATCAAAACAATCTTCCAAATCAGACAAATACATTGTCTCATTGCTGTCCTGCTACAAATGTTCAACTTCCTCCATGGTATCTTCTTGGTTTGCAACTTGTTTACCATGGTTTCTTTCATCCTCCAACATGAAGTTTGAAAGATCAAACTCTTTTCCAACATTAGAGCTCGAGAGAGATGAAGTGGAAGGAAGAACTGAAGGTTCTTCTATAGCCTGTTTCGTGCTCAAAGCCTTTGGATCTGCATTTTTCTCCTTCACAGCTAGAATGTGCTCCTCTTCTTTTGGATTTGGAGCAGCCCCTCCTTCCTCTGTTGTTTGAAGATCATCCTGCTCTTGATTGAACTCCTCCTCTAGCATGAAGTTGGTCAAATCAAACTCTCCAATCTGCTGCTCTAGGGGACAAGTTGGGACTACAAGATCTTCTTCAGAGCTCCTTTCCATGGTGGATTCATCAACCAAAACAGGCCCTTCGAATGAAAGCAAGAAATTATCAATGATGCCTTCTTCTTCTGCTGCTATAAACTCTGATTTTCTCTCACCCATTTGCTCCTTTCCAATGGGAATTTGAGATGATTGTTTCTATCCTTCCATGGCTGATTGTGTAACTTCAATTGGTTTAGCATTCTTTTCAAACAAAGTGCCAATATAGACACTACATCCCGAGAAAACTGATTTCGATCCGGTTCTCTTCTTTTTCTCTTCTTCTACTACAACAAAATCAGTCCTAACCACCATTGACTCTTCATCTTTGGCCTCCTCTGGAAGGCTTCACCGTAAAAGGAATTTTCTCAATCCCATATCTAAGAGCCAAGCTTACTAAGCTCTTAATCATTCCTTCTTTGATTGGTTCTTCCTCTTGCTATCCTTCATGACTGATTTTTGCAATTTCTTCTTCCCCACATGGAATTGGGAAGGAAAAAGGAGAAACAGATTGAGATTCAATCATTTTTGTGTTTGTTTGTGGTGGTAGGAGGGATGGAACTTCTTGTTTCTTCGGAGAGGAAGGTGTTTCTTTTTCTCTTGTGGAGGGATTTGGATATGGAAGAGAAGAGAGAAGAAAAGATGGGATGAGATGGAAGACTAGGGGATGGAGGGATGGTTTTCACAACTGGAGTAGCATTGGCTGGGTTTATAACTTGACATTCAAACTGAGATGGTGTTGCTTGAGGAATGGAAAGAGAAATACCAAATGATGGTGTAGGACTTACCCATTGACAAGGTTGCTCACACCAAACTCATAGGCCTCTATTTCTTCAGTCCATTGTGCAAGTTGGGGCAAAATTCCAATCATGAATTTCATCTTCTTGAGGGTTGTAGTGTCTTGGAAAAGGGCCTTCCCATGAAAAAGGTGCCCTGCAACCAATTCTGAAGGCCATCATTTGAGATGTAGCTCTTGAATGCACCATACCAATCTCCATTTTTTGAATCTTCTCCAATAGACCAACATCTTGCATTTGATTATCTTCATGGTTTGCATACCCCTACTCTTGGAAAACTCCATAGCCAAACTGATTTTGGCACTACTGCTCATAGGGGTAGACCTGCTAATTTCAAATTTTCTCAAAATGCTGATTTGAAGGAGTTGTAAAGCTTATTGGAGTTGGAATGTGTTGTTGCTGCTGTAGATGTGAATTCCATGGTGGAAATGAAGTCATGATTGCACAACTTTATGGAATACAAAGAATGAAAGAATATGGAAAGAAGGATGAATGGAAGTGAATGGAAAACAAGTCTCAGAACTCGGAGAATGAGTTGTTTACAGATGGAGTCACCGAGATGTGTAATTTAAAGCTTCATAAGTGGAGATTTACAACAAGTGCACATCAATATTAAATTACAATGAAGTGAATACCTCTTAGGTCCCACTGGGTGTGTGAAAACTATTAGTGCGAAATCACAACCCCCAAATTATTTCTAAAGATCTGCTTTTCTAAGGAAGAATTATTTGGTGTGATTTCATAACATGGAAATTTTCCTAAGGTGTGGGTCCTTACAAAGTGAAAAAGCTCGTAGATTAAAGGTTGGTTCCTTATTCCTCTATTTAGGTGCATGCATAAGGATTTGTAGAGGATCTATATATATAGACTATACCTAGTCTAAAACTTGCCAAGGAGATAAGGATAAAAGAGTACAAAAATAAGAAATAACTAAACTACAGGTGATGCACCAAAGGAATTATGAACCAATAAAATGCATAGAATAAATAAGCACAGAGATAGCCGGATCGTAATGAGAGACCGATAGAAGAAAAAGAAACAAGAAGGATCTAAGATCAATCACAAACATATTTTATTGCTCTATAGATTAATATAGTTCATTACAGAATAGCCAAAAGGTAGAAACATATTACAATTTTAATGGAAGGCCTGAACCCCACAAATCCTTTGCTAGAAGGAGAAGGGAGCCTACAAAACTAAGAATATCCAACCCTTTATAATGAATCCTACCCCCAAATTTATAGATTCAATCAGAGAGAAGAAAGAGAGAGAGAGAAGCGGGAAAACGTAGGTCAAAGCTCAACCACCGTTGTTAATGCTTCTACTAAATTTTTCCCCAAATCCATCTTTTTACATCGATCCTTGGTTCGGCACCTTGAAGGAAGAGGAAATGATAGAAATAGATCGAATCCAATTTGGTTGTTGAGACTGATGATCCTACATTGAAAGCTCAAAGACATTTCTCCATTTTTCTTCCACCTAACTTCCCAAAAATTAAAGTTTCAGACTCCCATGATGTAGACGAGATTGAGATCTTTCCAATGGTATCAGATTTGTAATCTCTTGAGCCCTAGGTCGAAAGATATGCCCCTTTGAAGTTTGAATTGATTTCATACAAATGGGTGGGAAAATAATTTGAAAAATGGGTCCCATTTTTGGATTGGGACATGTGGGCAGCAGATTGGGACAAAAATTGGGTCCATGGGTCTGTAATTTACATTTTGTCTTTTGCGCAAAAAATGCAAAACTTTAAAAATCCCCGGACCCCGAAACTCCACATGGACACATGGCTCCTTTTGGTTGGCTAGGAAATGCGCTTCCATCTTTACTTTTATGCCTTTTGGATGAAAGGAAAACTTTCACTTTTTTCCCCGACTCCCGCCTTGGCTTTGACTCAAAGCTTAACGAGCCTTTGGTAACTTTTACTCCTTTTGGAGCGAAGGGAAAAAATTGAATTTTCCCCGACTCCCGCCTTCCCAGGACACGCATTAGTCCGGCGTTCGCTGGAAGCTTTTCTCCTTTTAACCCTTGAAACAATGCCCTTAGAACACTTGGCAACTTCTGTCGGCCTGGCTTATGCATTGACTATTCAACTAACTCTACCCCCTTTGAGGACATGTGGAGGCACCGTGCTTGTTTGCAAACCTGACCCAAAGTTACCCTTGGAGAAGCGCCGAATAGACACTTTGCACTCTCCACTTGCACTTTTATACTTAGCCAATTTTGAGCACTTTTACGCCCACCTCTTGACTTTCTTTGACCGTTTTCTCCATGGAGGGTCAATTTTGAGCTTCCTTTGGATTTACTTTTTGGAGAAGTGTCATTGGTACACGTGGTCTCTTCCGTTGCTTCCTCCATAATTATTCAATTTGTCCCTTTTTCCAAATCGTTTCACTTCGAGGACTTCAAATCTTCACCATTCTTCCTTCTTCTTGCTTTTGGCTCCTTTATAGCATCTTCCCTTCTTGTCTAACCCTATTATTTTATAGTTCTTCCTACCTATAACTTGGAGAATGGATTTAAGATGTAGAAATAGCCTGACAGAGTCATTTTATTTTGTACAGGATCCTTTGATCTCTCTTGGCCTTTGTCACTTCTTTGTTGAATCCTTTTGCAACCAATTTATAGGATTTGAATGAGTTTTCTCAGTTCCTCCTATGCAGGGGTCGTGATTCGATCCAATATTTATCTCATGAGAAAAATATGGGTAACATGACCCATGGGACTGGAACGACCAAAACTGGGCACTAATGTCGTGCTCCTAGGCATCCTAGTCAAGGATGTGTGTAGTTTATGTATAATGTTACTAAATATGGTGCTAGTATGAGAACTAACTATATTTGGTAGTGTAATGTATTCCTAATGCTATATTTTTGTTGTTTTGTGGTGTGACGAGGGATATCCACTCAAGGGAGTTCCACGGTGGGCATCATATGAGTACGTTGCTTAGATTAGGCATGTTTGATGATGATTGGGATGTGATGGACCATGATGAAATACAAAAGATACCACGGATGGGGATGTACCCCATAATATGCCCATGTTGATTGCATTGTGTGAGAGATGGTGTGTAAATACATGCACATTTTTTTTTACCTACAAGGGAGAGTGCTATCACGTTGAGGATGTATATCACATACTTTGTGATTTCAAGTTATGTGGGAGAGGGTACGAGTTATTCTAGTGGAGGATATGGGAGAGCAGATGTGAGCCACTAGACAAAATTTTGTGGGGACTCGAGTACCTACTAAGGCCCATATTATCCTAGATGATATTTTGCGTTTGGTGTTCCATGCTTGGGAAAATTCATAGCGGTTGAGATTATGTCATGTATCATTGTGGAGGGGGAGGTGTAGGCATCTTATATAAGATGCATGACATACGTCAATGAGATAAAGGAGGAGGGTACTAGATACGCGGGGATGGTGTGTGTTGGGCCATCTATATAGAGACTTATATTGGTTTACGTAGGATGAGCATGGTTGTGGGATATGAGCCACCACACTAATGCATGTGTGGACGTATGAGCATATACCCATATCAAGGCTAGTTGTATGTCCATGAGGAGAGTGGGCTAGGATCGAGATATATGCATGACAATGGGTTGGTATTCATGGTAGGAAGATGTAAAAATACTTACAAGACACTTATAAATAGGATGGGGCCCAAGCAAGTGATATGGAAGCCATACCATGAATATTGGGGATTTCCCAAGTATGTTGTAGAATTGCAATGTATTCGGAAGACTATGTGGCTAGCTGACCACTTTCCAGGTGTGGTGGTGCTTTTATAGGTTGAGAGGGTGTCATGATAGTTTGGCATGGCTCAAGATGTTCCCCGAGAGCCATAAATATGGTTGAGAGCTATCAGAGCACCTAGGAGAGTCAGGGCTAGACCAAGGCCCGCCGGATGGGGTAGATCCAACAATAGAGCCTTTTGATGGAGATGACGCAGGTATACTGAAGAGTACCTTGCATGGTGGGAAACTCATCAGTGGGTATTGTTGTACCCATTATTTGCATGTCCCATTGAGTTATTGCATGGTGGAGGAGGAGAGGGGGAAGCACATGCCCCTCATCCTACAACAGAACCATAGCTTTGAACATAAGTATTTATATAATAGTGTTGTGCACTTTATTTTTTCCTATATTGTGTTGTATAATTGTCTAATGCGGTGTAAGTTATGTTTGCAACCTGATATGTATTGGTTGTTGATCGTGGACATCTCCATCCACACATTGAAGTGGAATATACCGATTGATGCCCTGCATGAGTTATACTAGAGCATGTGGATGATATAAAGGCGAGCCTTGCCATATATTTTATCAAGTAGCCATAATAGTAGGTGGATGAGGCGTGTGGATGAGGCATGTGAGGAGATTCGATGAGCCGTGAGAGGTGGTAGGTAGTACTCCCTTGGTCTAGGACATGTTCGCATGTTATGTGAATTTACAACGCAGTTCCTGAGCAAGATAAAAAAATTACCTTACTACGACACTAAGTGGAGAGGTACAGGGGGCTATAAATAGTGGTGTCACATTGGTGAAGAGGCATATTATTCTACGGATCTCATTGTACCCGAGAGTGATTGTGATGACTAGGTCATATTCATAGTGTTGTATATGATGTAGGGGCATTTCCCCCTAGTGATGAAATTTTTTTGTAATGATTATTATACTCGCCGTATATGTATGGACACGTGGTTATTGATATATGATGAACTAATGTTATTATCTATTGATGTCACAATGTGATTGATGATGTATGATTCTATGGTTATTGTCCTAGTACATGTAATGTGTTGGATAGTGTTCATGTGTGATTATTATAGATGTGCATGATAATGTTGGTAATGGTAGAAAAAATGTGTATGGTGAATGATGATAATAAATAGTACATTTAATGAACGTGTAGTATATATCATGTAATTAGTGTAATGATGGTAGTAGAATAGGTGAAAAGATAAAGAAATTGTATGAACATGCCATAATGAATTTTTGATAATGAATATAATTGTAATATGTTAGTATGGTGAAAGTAGGAGGAGGTAAAATATTAACGATGCCACCCAATATGTCAATGAATAGATTCATGTAATTAATACCCCTCAAGCAGTCTAGTATGATTCTCATAAGCAAGAGTCCATCATCGGGAAATGATTGAGTGTGATAGATGAAAGGAAAAAGTGCATGATGAAAGGTTCTTAAAACTTATCCCTCAATAGTCATGTAAGAACCGTAATAAAACAAGTGTGACATCAGCGGGTAACGTGATATAAATCACCTACCAAAGACCTATATGGCATGAAGTGATGGAAGCATGTCAAATGGGAGTAACATGTGAATATGTGCCAAATTGAATGCCATATGGAGGAGGAGAGGGATATACTGAGATAGTTGTGGAAGTGCATGTGGTTTAGCAACATGAAGTAGTTGAGAGCATGGATGCAATGGATGTAGTGAAGCTAATGGATTTTATAGTAGAAGGGGTTTAGAATGTGCAAATGACAGAGATGAATGACCTATAAAATGAGTACCTGATGGAGAAGACTCAAGTGGGGTATGCCTACACTGATGTGGTAAAGGAGACAAATACCTCCTCAAGGGTGAACAGAGATAACACATGTATCTTCTAGTTTTTATAGTCTTTCATGTAGGGCAAGACAATCATTGTCGCTATGGCCATTTATGTGATGATAACTAGAATAATCTTGGTCATCTTACTGATGCAATAGAGTACGGGGTTGGTCTTGATTGAAGGTTAGGTGAATTAATATCTCATTAAGTAAACACACAACACATCATGTTGTTGAGTGTGAGGAGATAAATGTAAAGGCTCATGCGATCTAGGTGGACTAGTACAAGTACTATCTTGTTGCGGATCCATAGTAGAAGTATGATTAGGTGGTGGATTGGGTCAATATTTTTTTTTAGGTGCACCAAAGGTGGAGATTGATTTTGGTGCTCATCCGGAGGCATGGGTGGAAGGCTAGAGGAAGAAATGGTTGGAGAAACATGTGTAGTCTCAATGATATGTGATGAGAGAAAATATTTTTCTAGGTCAATAAATTTATAATATAAGAGAATGAATGACTCACATGTATCATATTGTAATCTTTTCTTAAGTCGAGAAATTAGACCGTGACAAAATATGAATTACTTCTCTAAGTCAATAGGTTGGAATACGATTTAATGTATGCAAACATTGAATCACAATAAACAATCTTTTAATGAGTTCAAAGGATATCTGATGTAAAGTAGGTATGTGGTCATAAGTGACTTTTAGGCCATTATTGATGATGAAATGAAAGAGAAAATAATCCTCCATATCATAGAAATTACTAACAGACCCAAAAGGTTGATGATTATACCACAGAATTCCTTGTCAACAAGACTATATAGAAAAGCATTAAGAAATAATCTATCATCGAATGAGAGGCCATAAGCATGTGGTCATGGAGAATATGAGTATGAGGGTTACCACTACCATCAAAACATGTGAAAGTATGCATGATAAACTCCTTATGGAAATCTGAGTTATGAATCTTCTTAGGGACAAGGCTACCTTGTAATGAATTGTTATCAAGAGAAGCGTAATGCGATATACTTTCTAAGGTGATGGAGTGAACTTGAGATTGGAGCTGACCTATGGCATGCATGAGAGAGATGATCTCTTGTGAAGTAATGATAGAAGATGGTAGTAATGTAGTAAGTGGTTGTAACTTGCCATTATAGGTAATCATAGGAATGTCGAGGGGTGACAAGGAAGATTCGATGCTAAAGGTAAAATAGGAGTAGGTGCTAAGGAAGCTATAGTAGGTGAGGTAGAGGAACATCGATATCTATAGTAGGACTATCATCGGAGACAACTTTAATAGATGAGGTGAATGATGGAGACACATCTAGATGAGGGGATAGAATAAGAATGACAAATGATGTAATAAGATGCAAAGAATAAAATATAGATGGCGGTGACTCACGCACAACAATAGATGTAATGTTAGGATAAGGTAACCATGGAGCAAGAGAATTACATTCAATAGTGTAGAAAGAAGGAGAACCATTGCTATAGTTTGTGCCTATCATCTTCCTTAGTACTATCAGATATAGCTGCATAAGTGATAACGTTGTTAAGGAGGTTATCAATACGATCATCAATGTAATGCAAAGTAATAGGAGATGTAGTAGCATAAGTAATATAAGAGGTGGTAGAATCATGAGAAGGAAGTATATCAGTTGAAAAATTAATAGAAGAATCAATGTGGATTTGTGAATGATTGTCAATACCTAACAAGTAATCAATTAGGAATCATCGAAAGTTTCTTGTGAAAGGGAAGGAGGTTAACAAGTGACTGTATGGCATGGTGTAAAATGAGTAAATGTGATAGGATCATCAACAATTATAATACCTCTAGGAGAATATACAATACCAAAGAGACACATATTATTGGCCGTATAAGAGTTGTTGGATGTGATTGGGTGTAGGAAGAGGAACACTATATAGAGATTTGAGCTCAGCTATGGAAGCCTCATCATAAATAGGGTTAACACTAAAGTGGGACATGATGGGTGAAGAAGATGAATGATCTTTAGGCATTAGAGTTTAATTAGATCCTAGGAAAACTATTTGAAAAGACAGGTTCACCAAAATGATTAACTAAAATATGATATTTATATGATTTTAATCTAGATAGAAACAACAATGAATTGAAATATTAATGCTAAATAATTTTTGTTTGATATTAAATGAAATAAAATAAATAAAATAAAAGGGATAAGATACTAACTTGAATATAACTTACCTAACTTTGTCTTTGAACTTGCATAGGATGATATGTGGGTTTGGACTAAATGTTGAGATGATGTTTTGGAAACTACGTAAGTTGGAGATATGAATGATATGGGTCACCTAGAGAGAGAATTAGGGTGCCTAAGGGCACCATTGTCTATAGTCTAGACACTCTAGTCTATAGAAATATCAAGATCTAGTTCTACGATAGTGTCATTAGGTCTTCACATTGTCATTGTCTCTGTCACACACAATTATCACAATATATTTGCTTATGTCACCAATAATATGCTATGAAGACCTACCTACAAAACATCAATTCCTAAAAAAAAAGATCCAAATGAAGGGTTACAAATGACCTTAGCCACCACAATGATGGAATTACAACTCAATGATGCACTACATTCAGACTCCAATGTAGTTTTATGTGCTTATATATGAAATTTTGTGCCTACGGTTCCTAACACCAATGATGAAAAAGTATGGGAAATAACTAAGCGTAAGAATGCAAATGGTGGATGGAATATAATGAATAAAACCATTTCCAACTATCCTTGTGTGATGTAAATGTAGAAGATGCCAAAATTCATTCCCTTGCCTCATAGATAGTTTCTTTTGATAAATGATAGTCCACCCATAATATAGTATGTATGTTGTGTTTATATAGGCATATGTTGTTCAAATTTTGACACCAATGACCCAAACAACGACTAATGCCTAGGGAATGAACGGGAAATTAAAAGGAGTGACCCTAAAGAAACAAATTAGATGCAAGAGCTATGGAAACCAAGGTGCCTAAAATCACCGATGTGGGTACACTGGGCACCGAAGTGCTACCATAGGTGCCATAATTATAGATTGGAGATAAAAACAACAAAATAACGACACGACACTTACTAAGAGACAACTAAAATGGTATAGATAATGGCGATGACATGTGTACTGCACAAATAATAATGATGACCGACTAATTGACAAAATGACTAGGGGATAGGTCATTAGTGAATAATTTTATTATGTGGGATCCATATATAACATAACATACTTGGAGGTATAAATATAATAGTAAGTGCGTGAATTTTTTTCTACATTTAACATGACAAAAACATTCAAGGATGAACTTGACAAGATGGATAAGAAACTTGTTGAGGTATCCTTAAACCTGTGATGTAAGTAAAGACCTAATTGGAACTAAAAATAAGAAATTATCACATTTTAGATAAGGTTATAGGAAGGAACATTTGGGAGGAGAACCTATTATAACATAAATGGATGATTATAGAGAAATTGTGATCCACAAACTAGGAAAGCTCCAACTTGATACAAATCCTCACTTACCTAACACCCTAACTTGAATTGGCAACATTGGTAAAATGAAATAAAATGTTGGAGAAAATAACATAGGGACTCAAAGGGATGATTGGAAATTGGAAAATTTCGATGATATTCTCACCATAAGCTTTGTGAATATTTTTGCAAAGTAATGAATTAGGTCCTCATGAGAAAGAGGAATTTGTAATCACTATATATATATGAATGTACATATGATGTGTTGGTTCTAATAATTTTTGGATAAGGATAAATATGGGATTTGAAACGGACCCAACCTAGTTAGAAAAAGGCCTAAAATCCAAGATATAACCATAAAAACAAAAGAAAAGTAGTTTCCAAAGGTGCAAGAAAAAATAAAATAACTAGTTAGGAACTATGGATTTTCTAGAATTATTGATTTTCTAATGAACCATTTCCCTTCTTTGGATCTATCCTCTACAAGAATAAATTTTAAAAAATTGATTGGAAGGTATTTATTATCATTTATAGGAGATGTAGGAGGTACATTCTCTTTTTTCTTCACTTGTAATTGGAACATTAATTTGCGCCACAAGATTCCTAATATGTGTTTTAGGTACACAATCCGCCAAATTAGAATCAGGTGTGATCTCTAAATGTTCATTAATAATAAAGTATGACATGGGATGGCATCTTTTCACCAAGTAGATCTCACATGATTTTTCCTCTCGATATGATAGTTTGTGATAATATGTCGCAATGCAAAACACCTTCTACATCTGAAGGGAAACCCTTCATAATCAAGGTGTTGACTCCATATTTTGTCCTAGACTTTAAGGTCAATATTAGCTGGAAGTTCATTTGAAGTGTATAGTTTGACAAGGATCCGAGCATAAGTTGTTTGGATATAACAAATGGTATCAGTATCAACATTAATGAATATTCCTAAATTGTTTTCTATGGAAATGAGACAATTTGTCTCCCAAAATTTAAGGAGAGAGTGTAACATGCTAATCCAAATTGGTTTGGCTAAGAAATATTTAGTAAGTGGTTTGAAAGATGGGAACTAGGGTTTCATAATCAAATAGTGAGGTTCTCGTATCCAAATGGTTTTAGTTATGGCATTCGATCACAAAGCTCGGTGAAGACAATAATAAAAATTCCTTTAAAATAATAAAATGTCTACCTAGCCTTCAAGCAAGGGGAGCCAACAAATTGAAATCCACTCATGTATATGTAATAGAGGCCACCATCCATTGAATTTATGCAGCCGAGACCATGCTCCTAGAAGTAAGATTCAGCTTTTGGTCACATCATCTCCAAAGTTCACACACATAGTGCTAGAAGCAGGGGTCATCGTTAAAAAAGAGTATCACTTTTGAACCACCTCCTAAAATGATTTGTTCTGTTTCACAAGTGTAGCAAGGAATGATAAGAGGCGTAAAGCACCAGGGAAACCAAATCCCTTATTATTTCTTTCATCTGCTGAAGCTAACCAAACCACGTCAATAGGTGCCCAAAATATTATTTAGAATGTTGGGTTCTTATTCTTATCTTAATTAAAAAATTTAGTCCCTCTTCAATTTCGTATTGCATGCATTCAGAATGCACCGGGCGTATTCTTTCAAAGTTGGAAGTGGGTTTAAAATTGTAAATTATTGGTCCCTAAAATTTGTTATCTAGGATTTTTGTGTTATTTAGATAGATTTGTGCTCGTGGATTATGTTGAAATATTTGTGTCCCATAAGAAGACAATGTTTTACAAGCCGTTAATGGAGCTCCATGGTCTCAAAATAATGTCGCGTATCTTGGAAAGACCATTAATATTTATCCCACATCTTTCGGATAAATATTTATAGGGGTTTGTTATATATTCGATTGATTTCATGTAAAGATGAAGGAGGTATGAAGGCTTAGTGGCCTCAACATTTCATTTTGAGGATAGATATAAGTCAGAAAATTTATGTAGAGCCCAAAGTGATCTAGAATTCTGTCACATGTCAAAAACATACAAATTAATAATAAAGTGTTTTGATTCTATACTTTCTGCATAATTTACATGCATGTTTTTTATTTTTACTTACAAAAAATATAAGAGAATTTTTAATAAAATAATTTTCATAGGATAAAAAGAATTGATGGTTTGATACCAAATTTCAGGAGATAATATTTAAATATTTATATGAACAATTTTTAAAAAATTATATATATGCAATACATCCCCAAATTTATAAAAATAATATCATGTGTAATGGTTAAGATTATTTTGATTTCATGTCTCTCATCAAATAGAGTTTCAATGTTGCTTTTTCCTAGTGATGATTCTAATTCTCAAGTAATGTGAAACAAGAATTTTGTAGATATTTATGGCCCATGGGGAAAAATATAACTTAGAAAGTTTGTTTATTTATATTAAACTAACATGTCACTTTCATTGCCTTAGTATATGTGAGTTGGACGTGTCTACATAAAATAGCAATCACACGTGAGGTGTGCGATGATAACGCTTGAAAGTTGCTGAGATGGAAGCCGTGAGAAGGAAACTAAAATATATTAAAATAAGAGTAACATAAATGCAAGTCGGTGGACTATAAAAGGAAAATCATGTTAAAACAAGTATGAATTAACACAATAACAGATGAGAGGAGGAGCTGAGGGAGTGGAAAATTATAATGTAGTTCAAGAGGAGAGATGAAGGAAGGGACCTGTTGAAGCTTAATCACAAGCACCCCAATGTCTACAACTCGATGGGTTGAGACTCTCAGTGTGATTGCATAACATGGAGCATCTCTCAAAGTGTAGGCCTTTGTGAATCGAGAAAGCTCTCTAGATGAAGGACGGTTCCTATTCCTCTGTTCAGGTGCACACATACAATTTATAGAGGGTCTACTCTAAAATCTACTCTAATTTTCCAAGGAAACAAGGTTAAGAAGATGCAAGAAAATAAACCTAACTAATAGAGGTGATGCACCAAAGGAATGTTGAACACCTACTTTGCAAATAAACACAAACCATAAAAATGCATACAACCACCATACACAGGTGACCAAGATTGTAATGAGAGATCAGAGAGGTGCAATGAACATAGAGAGGGTTGGAAATCATCCACAAACATGCATTATTGCTCCAGAGTTGATACAATACACTACAATGGCCAAGAGGAAAGATTTGTATTACAATCTAAATGGGAGGCTTGAAACTCCACAAATTCACTCGCGTAATCGAGAAGAAGGGAGGTGTAGACACTAAAATTTGGTCACATGACCCCTTTGGTCCCTCAACGAATAAACACCTTTCATCACATTCACTCCTAGCCATTGCCCCTTTCACCCCACTAATATTAATTTAATTAAATCAATTCATTATCCTCACTATATCTATTATTTAAATGTCTTATTTTAAATAATATCACACATAGAGTTCACTTACACACGTAACCAAACCAACTCAACCTAAGACCTATTCTTAGTAAGTTGCCATAAATAACTAAGACTTACCCAAACCCTAAAAATCAATGCCTACATTCCCTCTAACCACATTCCCGCATGCTTACAAGAAGCTCCCGAGTCTAATCTGCAGTTAATGACACAAAATCCGAGGAAATCAAGAGGATCTCCCTAGTTTAGTAAACCTAGGAAATCCCACCTAAGCGACGCCGATTACCCCTAACCGTCACCGTTAAGCCGGAACCGCCAAGTGTTACCGTTTTAACCCCAAAAATCCTTATTCTCAAGGTGGAAGTTGGAAGCAAAAGGCGAGAAGGTTGGCAAGAAAAACACATCCCGAGAGATAACACATCTTCATAGAGTGAATTTAGTGATAAATCTGCATGTAAGGAAGGAGATCAAGCATCTTTTCCCATGACTATCCCACCATGATCCGATCTAACCAAGTAAAAAGGAATGTACATGCAGCCCATGCAGAAGATTTCCTTCATTGGTGATCACTTGTAGCTTTTAAAACCCCTCATTAGCACCTCCATCCCTCACTCACAGGCATTTAGGACCGTAATCCAAGTAAGTATAACGTCATACTTTTACGGTTCATTTCATTTCATCATCATTTTATCGTTTATTGTTTACCTAAACACCTATTGACCTTCTCCAACATTTCCACCTCCATATACCCATTAAAGCCTCACCGAGCCTACCGAGTCACCCAATACCTCATCCCGACCAACCAGAGTCCTTTGTCTAATCACAAAGGAGACCAGAAAAGCTTGTTCTCGTGGCATTTCCAGATTTCCATAAGAATGGCACCGAGGCACCAGTTGCACCTAACCACCATCGATTACTCTTAACCTACATTGTTCGCCTTATTTTCCCATATAGCCCAAATCGATACCTACCCACCAAATTTCATCTCACCCTCATCCCACATGTGATCTACCCGAGACCTCTGTAACACTTGTAGAACCTGAACCAATCATTTGACCTTTGGATTCTATTCTATCTTAGCCTCTTAGATTAGATATATTTCTTATTGTGTTTTAAGTGAGATACCTAAATCATTTCAAATTACGAAAGTATTTACTTTGTTTACAACATTAAATTGTTTAAAGCAATTGGGTGACAACCATCTAGGAAGTATCACACTTCCCGGATCTATCATACGCTAGGAAGTTCACTTGCCCATATTGTTTACTTCCTTCTCGGTGGTCTTGCTTTACATTACAGGTAGTTCCTCCTAGCCAAAAGGAAGCTCTCACGATCAGCTTTGGATTTGGAATTCAAACACATGTAATAACCCATCGACCAACATTTGAATAGGTATTCTTCCTACACTTGTTACCTATATGTTTTGTCACATCTTCAAAGAAATGATCTAAGAATAAGGTGAAACATTTTGGCATGACAGTGGGACCCATCCTGGGTTCCTTGCATTTCATTCATTTATAGGAAAAGTTGTGTGTTTGTTTCCATTCTAAAAGCATACACACAAATTTTCTTCTCTTGGTAACCCACCTCTTCTTTCTATTTGCTCTAAAGGAAATATTTATTTTGGTGTAATTAAAAAGAACCATTTATTCATGTTTTCCGTGATGTAGTGAAAGAGCATCCCTCTTCCTCTTCATCTTATTGTGTCATCCAATTTCACATCTCGATTTGGGCTTAAAAACAAGTGCATTGCATTCTGATTTATCATATTAGCTCACATTAATTGAGGGAAACCTATATGCTAGAAGTCATGCCCAACTGATGGTTGACAAACGAATCATAGAAAAGCACTTCTTTCTCTTTCTCTCTCTGAGTCTTACCAAACCTCACAAAATTTCAAAATACATGCATTCTTAAACAACATCCTACTTGGAAGAAGTTGTAGGTGATCACACGATCATGACACAGTGGGCACCACTTGCTACTACTCTATCGAGTCATACTTCAGAGCGAAGCCCGCCCCCACCATAACATACTTGAAACCTCACCTTTTAGATCTCCTTCTTTGTAGGAAGGCATCCTTACCAAAAACTCTATTTCATGATTCATGTGTCAGTCCTTAAATAGCATAATCTAAACAAACATAATAGATAGGAAGTCTGAGGATCACATTTTTATTAGTGTTTCTTCTTGGCTTTACGTTTTGAGGTGAGATATAACGTTCTTCACTTTTCTTGTTCATCCTTGCATGCTCCTCATCACGGCCTGGTGTATTCGACTTCACCTGAGTGTGCTGGGCCATATCACCATCATTCTTAGTATTCTAGGTCTGATTCCACACCATATTTTAATTCACAACCACTTTTCTTTCATCATTGTTTCAATTTCATAGTAACCATCGTTGGTTACCTCTGACCGCCATTAGTTATACCCAACCAACGTTGGTTCTAGGTCCTTTTTCTAACCTACTCAAAAGGAAATTTTATTCATTTTCTTCCACTTTTCACAGTCCCTATCACTACCATCATACCCATTGACATTGTAAACATCATCAGATTTGGCATACAATCATGCCATTTCACCTTTACCTTGTTTTTCACTCACTTTGTCCATTTTCTACACGACGGCAAAGTGGTTACCCTAGACCGGCGTCAATTTTCCCTAACTAGCATTGGTTAGCCTATTTCACATTCCAATTACCATTTGGTACCTAATCCAATTTTTTCCATGATTCACCTGTTCTATTGTTATCTGTGTTATTTACATAGAAGAATCCCTACCCGATCAAGTACTTAGTTCACATAGTCTTGACCGAAGACAAGCAAGCACACTCATATTTCACGCCGTTATCAACCACTCCCACCTAGTCATTCACCACCTTCCATTTTATCACCAGCCATGGATCCCATCTAACCTATTACTATCTGCTACCAGATATGAGGAGTTTGCACGACTCCTTGACCAAAACCTGCCACTTTGCAGTTTTACCTTTCCCATTCGTCCACTTGATATGCCTCGGGTCGGTTGATATACGACATGCCCATATCTATAGCCCCAACTCTCGCTCCCACTCCTGCATCGGCCCCATCTCGGCTCCATGCTGCCCGCATCTACCTTACCCTAGTCATTTCCCACTAGGTCCTATACCCGCTATATCTGCTGCCTACCTCCGTGTCACCGCTACATCCACCATTCCCGCTGAAAACTACCCCGAACACAATGTCATCCGCCCTAATGTCTCACACATACCCTTAGCTACATTACCACCTCCATTCCTCTATGGTGACCCCTACCCCATTTCAAGAACGTGGTCCTTTATATTCCACAATCACTAGCCCATTGCTGCTATTAGGGTTACCTGACCCTTCCACCCCATATACATACTACCAATAACCTCTCATTTCATCCATTATACATTAAAGGTACATACCCCCATTTCACTTCCTTTTTCTCAATCAACCTACATGGCAGCCCTATACACTAGAGTACCATCCCTATTATATGCCCAAAACCAACTCTCTCATGCTATAGGAGGCACCTGATCATCATAACCCACAAACGACCTAATTAAATTGATGTTGGACAAGATGCGGACATTAGAGGCATTGGTATCAGGCTTCTGCCAACACTCTCACCTACGACGAGATTTATAACGAGCCCATCCACCCATCCATTCCTATACGCTCATACCTGTGCATTGCGAAATTCCTAAATTCAATGTTTTCAATAGCAAAGAAGACCCGCAATAGAATTTGTGGTCATTCAAACATGGGTGTTATCTAATCACTCATGATGATGCCTTGCTCTTGAGAACCTTTCCCATTTTCCTCATTAGACCTGCATTAGATTGGTATAGTGGGTTACTAGACACTCAATATTTTTCATTCAATCATGTAGCCCAAGCCTTCTTGGATCATTTCTCTATCAATATCATCAAGAAGGTTACCATGACCGATCTATACTCCACACGTCGTATGAGGACGAATCTATCACATATTTTGTCATTCACTAGCGTAACCGATCAACCAACTTACCTTCCAAGCTTTGCCACAAACAAAACTCATCGAGATCTTCACACGAGAGCTTATGCTTTAGACATATCTCACCGACCTTGCAGGTTCAAACCTTTTGAACATTCGATGAAGCATTCACTATGGCAATGTAAAGTTAGAGATGGGGCCATCGAGAGAAGAAAATCCAATTACGCAATAAGAATCGGCATTCAAGTTGAATGATACCTCTTCTTCTTCCAAACCACAAACCAATCATTCAAAATCTAAGGTCACCACTAACACGGTGGTACTCAAGGCCGGCCCAACACATCCATCAAATCAAAGCTACCCCTTTATCAAATCTCTCACCGTCCAAACTTTTCAATTCGTATTTGACGAGAAGCATGTGAAAATATCCCTCAATTGGGCAACCTTACTCTTTGTCTTAGAAAATCTTATGAAATCTGGAGCCATCAATTTTCCACCCGTAAAACCACACAAAGGTTTTCACTGCCGCCCCATGCCCGCATGGTATAAAGAACATGATTTCATAATTATCATTGAGTAAAGGGTCATAGTGACTAAAAATGCATCACTTTCAAAAATATTGTCAAGAAATGCTCTAGAAAGGTGATTTGACCATGGATAATCCTAATGCACTTGCCAACTAAAACCTACACATCTTCAAGAAACCATTTCCCAACCATACCCCTTCATCTAATCAAACCAGGGTGAGACCTCAACTCACAATACCCACACCCACGAGGTTCACACTATCTTTAATGATGTACATATTGCCTCCCAATTACCCCACATTCCCTCCATAGAGGAGATCCTAGCCCAAAATCCTCCTTCCGCGTTGGAACCAACCTCCCCTATTCCTTCACCAATAGAGGAACACATTTAATCTCCTTCATCACCTATGGAGGAGTCTTCCACTAACATTGAGACCATCTTACCCCTAGCTTCACCACTTGAAGAACCTTTACCCATAGCACCTCCTCCACCCAGCAGAGGAGCACCCATTACCTCCTCCACCCATGAGAGGAGAACCCATTACTTCCTCCACCCACAGAGGAGCACCCATTACCTCCTCCACCCATGAGGATCACTATCCGTTCCTCCACTTATAGAGGAGCTCCCATCATCTCCTCCACCCATCATAGACCAAGTTGAGATACCTTTTCCTCTTAGCAAGCATTCTCCATCAGCCTACCCAAAATCCTACAAACCTACTTTGGCTCTCTTCCACGGAAGCTAAAGCTAACCAACCCCTATCTCTAAGACACATTTTATAAGAATTTCCATCAGGTCCTCATCGAGCTCCACCTATAGACGTGTCATTCTAGCATTTGGCCGATCACTTAGACTATGTGGATAGAGCCTTCTTATGGGGGTGTCTTACGCTTCTGGTCTCAAACACGAGATGTAGAGATCCCTTCCGATACCTCTACTTGTCTACCTAAAAATATTTAAACCAATTGAACCAAACACACCCACCTCTATCACAACCCCTTCCACGACACTGCATATAGCTCAAACCACACCCTTACCCATAACTTGACCTACATCTAAACCCAAATCCACGCATAAAACATCTTCCGCAACTAAACCTATTACCACTTTAGGGTCATCCCAATCACTGACCTTACTTATCCACCTATCAAACTAGATTTAGCTACATCCTCCAAAGTCAACAACATACCTACTCCTAAACCCAAAAAGAAGAACCAAACCAATTGACCTCATACCTTCGCTGCACCAATCACACGCACTGCGCCCCCTTTATCACGTCCATCTTAGGATCTCAAATTCCCCACATGGTCAAGAAACCTCAACCCATTAATAAACAAAAACACAATAACCCATTCCTTCCTCACAAACCTCTAACCTCACCCGGATGCCCAACATGACTTACACCCACACCTACATCATCTTTAGCTTCCCATACCTCTAATACCCTTAGTTATTTGTTCACTACCCACTACACTTTAGTCACTATCTCTCACACCCCAAGCACGACCCACGTCATCTACCTTTTGACACCCGTTATCCCCATGGGTAACTCGCCCTCTTCTTCCATCCACGTTTCCTTATAGACCTTGTACACCCACATCACCTTTACCCAGAAGGTGCAACCCAAAAGCAACACTCCACTACCCCACAACAAGGTAGTCAAACACACCCAAAACCCTCCTACCTGTTCATCTACTATACCCATACCTAAACAAACACGATGACACCCAAAACCATGCTTAGAACCCAAACTCATAGCTCGACCCCCTGCTCTTTCAAAAACCATTCCTCGAAAATCAACCACACCTACACCCAAATCCACGTTCACTTCCCATTGTGATCCACTAGCAGGGTCTTATGCCCAAATTTTATGCAATCTCCTTGAGACTTATGTCATCAAATTACCACCACTCGGACCTTACAAACCCCTCAAACCCAAGCCAAAAGGGTTTGATGATACTAAAATTTATGCATACCATCATGTGCAAGGCATGATGTGGAGAACTCAAGGCCTTGAAAACCGTCCTTATCCAATTGTGTCCACGAGAGAAACCAACTTTGGACGAAAATGAACTTCTCGACGAGGATCTGCTTCACCGACACCCATTCCCACACTTTGCGCACTCAACAACCACAATGCACCCTCCACTGACTCCTAGAGCCATACCCAAGATTTGAAATTAACATGGTTCACCCCATGTCGTTGTGCCCAACTCACCTCACAAGGAGTATGTTTTTCCCTTCATTGTATGTTATTACCACTCATCGCCATTTGCCAACTCCCCTCAAATAAACCAATGTGACCCTAACCAATCTATACCCAACATACCATCTACCCCTAAAATACATCACCTCACTAATGGATCACCATATCCTCCCTCAAAATGTCCCTATATGACCTCATTAAAACCTCGGAAACCCATTTTCATGGAGGTTCCTTCATGTTGATAACCAAATTTGTAGTGAAAGATCGGGAGGATGCAAATGAACATAGAGAGGGTTGAGAATCATCCATAGACATGCATTATTTTCTCCAAATTGATCTGATACACTCTGAAAATGCCAAGAGGAAAAGTTGCATTACTGAGTTTTAGATGGGAGGTTTGAACTCCACAAATTCACCTACGAAAAGAGAAGAAGGGAGGGGAAAAACAAGAATGTCAACCTTTAGAAAGAAGCCCCTCCTTACAATTTATGGAAGAAGAAGAGAGAGGGAGAGAGAGGAATTCCAAATCTACCCCAACCACCTCCAGATTGTATTTAATTCATCTCATTATGGTGGTAGGTGAGAACCCTAGCAAACCCAAAAAATGGTGAACTGTATTTTGCATTTTTGAAGAACTTTTCTCACCCAATTAAAGATATCTAGTGTAGTTGGATAGAGGACCTTGTAAGCTTTCCGAAAAGTCCAACCTTGCGTGAATCGAGCTCCCTGTGAAAAGTTATGGCCATTTGAATATCTGGGTCAGGGTTTGCTTCTGTCGGGTTCGGGTGTCAACGCTCAAAATGTTGCGCCTCCTGAAGGTGTGCCTTGGCGCATCCATCCTCATGTCAACATACTTTTAAGTGTGCCATAGGTGCTGAAAATGTGGTGTTGATGCCTTTTCTAATCTAATGCGAGGTGTGACTTTTTCCATGTCGACACTTTTCTTTCTCTATGTGCCTCCTAACTCGACTGCCCTGTGCGCACGACTTTTTCCATGTGACACCTTTGACACTTTTTTCCATGACATAATGCACGCTACATGGGCGGGTGAATTTTTCCATGTCGACACCTTTTCTGCACCTTCAACCTTTGCAGGGCGTGAATTTTTCCATGTGTGACATTTTTTTAATCTGCTGCCACTTTGGTGTGAATTTTTTCCATGTCGACACCTTCTAATTTCTGCCTCAACTGGGGTGTGACTTTTTCCATGTCGACATTTTTTATGTGCATGCCTCCAATTGTGCCGGGGGTGTGAATTTTTCCATGTGACACCTTTTTGCTTGATCTCAACTTTGCCATGTTTTTTGAATTTCCATGCGCCATGGGTGTGACTTTTTCCATGTCGACATTTTTGACTGCTGTGCCTGGGCGTGACTTTTTCCATGTCTGCCTTTTGCCTTTCCAGGGTGTGAATTTTTCCATGTTGCACCTTTTAATCTGCATGTAGGGGTGCACTTTTTGGTGGTGTAAATAAATGTCGGGTTTTGAGTTTCTTTGATTTCCATATTCTTTGTTTGTCTATATTTACCAGGGGGAGATATATACAACAAATTTTGGTGACTCAGCGGGATCACACTCTACTAGGTAGAAGATCAGTGGCCTTTTAGCAATCCATTGGGCATGGAGTCATAAGCAATAACCTGAAACCAACACGATATCGATCCAGGCACGATACCTGCAACTCCTTCTCGAGAGCACATTTGAACTGTAGAAATTCAACCTGAGAGCAAAAAAACCCTGTGCTGAAGCACTTAGGGAAATTGAAACCTAACTACAACAAGACAATGTGCATCCGCACTTAGAGGAATTGAAATCTAGGCTAATATTTACAAGGGTAAACCTTTTCCTTTTAGTAGCAATGTTTAAGATAGATTCCATTAACCGGAATCGGGAGTTCTTCTCCATCCAATGTAGACAATTGGAAGGCATTACTACTTTTACATCCCGTGACCATGTAGGGGCCACTCCAAATGGCATCAAACTTGGAATGCCTTCCTGGTTTTCCCGATCTGCATCCCATTTTAGAACTAGGTCCCCTTCTGGAAGGTCCTTTGCTCTTGCCTTCTTATCAAACCATCTTTTTACTAAGGCCTGATCCTTCTCAATCATTTGAACTGCATGTTCTCTGATTTCTTCAATTCCATCAACTCTGCATACCTGGCCTCCATTGGTTCGAACTCAGACAACTCCAACTTCTTCATGAGCTCCAATGTTGGCAATTCTAATGATATAGGCAATATTGCCTCTTTCCCATAGACCAACTTGTAGGGAGAATTACCTGTAGACCTCTTTGGCGTTATCTGTCAGCCCATAATGCTGATTTTAGCTTGGTATGCCATGTCCTTTGGTTTTCATCCAGAGTCCTTGATGATTCTTAGCAAATTCTTGTTCGTGGACTCTGCCTGTCCATTACCCTATGGGTAATAATTTGAAGAGGTGCTCAAATAGATTCCATTCTTGACAGCCCATTGTAATCTTGGAACCTATGAATGCCAATGCATTATCGATATGATAGTGGCGGCACACACGAACTAGTCATTATTCCTTCATAAAAGTCTAGTATGTTAGACTCATTTGCTTCTTTGAGCGCTCTTTACTTGCTTGGTCCACTTGGTGAAATAGTCCGTTGCCGTGAGAATCCACTTGTGGCCTTGGCTTGAGTTTGGATTGATGACCCCGATGAAGTCAATCCCCATTGCATAAATGGTTGGTCGACCAAAATTGGGTGCGATGGAAGTGCTTTGCTAGTCTTTCTTTTGCCTGTGAAGAGTGCACATTTCTTACACTTTCTTATCCATGTATATAGTCAGTCGTTGAACATTGTGGGCCAATAATACCCTACCTTCATTATCTTGAGAGCTGTTATCGTGGGGAAAAATGTCCCTCGGAATCTCCATCATGAAAATCTTGTAACACCCTCTCAATTTGACCTGTCCCAATGCACCTCAATAGAACTCCATTGATGTCTTTCTTGAACAAAACACCATCAACAAGCACATATGGAATGGCTTGTAATCTAAAGTATCTCCTTTTGCTTTGCTCATTTTTGGAGGGCATAGGCTGCTTGTAGGAAGTGTATCATATTATGAGTCCAACAAGGAGTGGGCACATCATCATTTTCCTATTCTTGACCATCTGTAGTACCAAGACAGTCTCTTTTTCATCACCTGCTTCAACTTGCTGACTTGAGGCTAGTTGTTCACATAATCCTTTTCCATGGACTAGCTTAGTGACCTTAATTTCGATGTCATATTCCATGACATGAGTGATCCATCTTGCACGTTTCTCATTCAGATCCTTGTTTAGAAGGAAGTCCTTGACTCCCGCATGAGAGACCAATAATTGGATCTTGTTGTTTGAGACTAGGTGCTTGAATTTCTTTAAGCTCTGATCACTTTGCTGAGGACATGCTTTTGATGAAAGAGTACCTAGTTTCGTATTCCTCAAGCCTTGATTGAAGAAAGCAAGCTGGTTGTTCTAATCCCTCTTTGTTTTTTGTACAGGATTTGTAGAAATTGTGTGTCTCCACCACCGAAGGCATATAGCATGAAGTCCTTGGAGAAGTCTGGATTGACGAGAGTCGGAGCTTGAGATATAGCCTCTTTTATTGCCTCAAAACTTGCCTTGCCTTCAGATGTCCACTTAAATGCCATGCTCTTCTTTAACATCAGCGTTATTGGCTTTACGAGAGAGCTGTAAAGTTTGGAACAAACTGCGGACAAAATTGATCCTTCTAAGAAGCTTTGAAGAGCCTTCTTGTGACTTGCAATAGCAAGCAACTGATGCTCGAATTGCTTCAACTCTTTCTGGGTCAATCATCAACCCCTCCTTTGAAACAATATGGCCTAGAAGTTTTCCTTCGTGAGCCAAGAATATGCATTTTTTGGGATTCAATGATACCCCAAATCTTCTACACCTCTGAAATACCTGCCTCAGATGAAAGAGGTGATCCAGTTGCATTTTTGGAGAATACAGTGATGTCGTCAAGATATATCAGAACTATTTTATTGATCAATCCCTTGAATGCCATATCCATTGCCCTTTGGAAAGTGGCTCCAGCATTTGATAGCCCAAATGGCATCTTCTTGTAGGCATAGGTGCCCCATTTGGTGGTGAAAGCCATCTTGAACTGGTCATCTTCTTTCACCATTATCTGATTATACCCTGAGTAGCCATCTAGGAGAGAGAATCTCTCGAACCGGATACCACTTGCAATATTTGTTCCATTGAAGGAAGTGGGTAATGGTCTTTGAGAGATGCCCTGTTGAGGTCTCGGAAGTCCACACACAACCTGATTTCTCACTCTTCTTCTTAATTGGAACCAAGTTTGCAACCCAGCTTGAGTGCTTGATCGGGAATATAATGCTTGCCTCTATTAGCTTGTTTAGCTCTTTCTTCATTAGAGGCTCAATGTGAGGGTTGATTGGTCTCTACTTTACACTGATGGGCTTAGCATCTGGATCAATTCTATGGTATGTTGTGCCTGACTTTGGATTGAATCCTCTCAAGTCTTCATAGCTCCAAGTGAAGACATCTGGAAATTCTTGGCAAAGTTGTATGAAATCTGATTTCTCCTGCTCAGTGGCCACTTTACCAATTTGAAGTGTTTTGCCTTCCCCAACTGGAATTGGCTCTGAATCTTCTCTCTTGACTTGTATGTTAGCCTTTTCCTTACGGAACTAGTCGTTAGGGTTGAAGATAGACTCCAATGTTACTAAACCCTTGGGAAGCTTGTTTGTCGTAGTTTGCACTACTTGATCCCCATCTTTGCTCTAGTCATCTGATTCCTAGCTGAGAATTCAGCCTCTTCTTGCAAAAAATTGATGATCTGTTGATCATTCTCAAACACCTGCCAACTTGTGTTATTATCTGGAACTGCTGGCCTCACAATCACATGGATATGTGGTTGTGTTTTTTCCCTTCTGATGTTGTCAACCACATCAAACGTTGCTCAACTACTGCGAGCCTATGCGGCTTCATTTTCTTCAGGTATGGACACGATGTTGAAAGCTTGAAATCCTCAATGAGGTCCCATACCCTATTCTTGTAGTTCTTAGCGAGGTCATTCTTGTAGCATGTTGTCCCTGACTTGGTTGATGATTAGCTTGCTATCCCCGAAACACACTAAGTTCTTTATGCCCTTTTTCTGGCCCTGATGAAGTCCATGAATCAATGCCTCGTATTCAGCTGTGTTGTTTGAACAGGAAAACTGGAAATGAAAAGATGAAAAATATTTGATGTCTTGTGGTGAAATCAACATTGCACCACCTCAGCACCTTGTCTGCTTCTCGAACCATCGAAAAATAGTTTCCAAACTTCGTTGTCATCCTTTTGTTTAAGGTTGAATGATGTCGGGAATGGGTGAATTTTCTTCGTGTACACAATACATGCCCAATTCAGATTCTTCAATTTCCTTGTATGGGTCAAATTCATGACTCTTGTTTGCCCATTCATCCAAAGTCAAATCAGGAATTCCCTCGACCTTAGTACCTATTTCTAGATCATTTGAACACTCCTCCTGATCAAAGGCTGAGCAATTTGCATTGATAGGACTTGGCACATGAGGTTCAATATGGAAAATTGGCAATTGGTTCTGACTTGATTGTTGCTTTGGCCCCATACCTCATCTGAAAATCATGTGTGACCAATCTGCAGATAAATATCCACCAATTTTGCAGTGAAGTCTCTTGATAGACACAACACAAAGAGTGGCGGAAGGTCAATCACAGACACATCTTTACGAAAACTGTAACATTAGGACAGGCATGTAGTGTTAGGCTTAACCCTTTTATGACCCCAACTATTCAAACTGTTGTTCCATCAGCTGTACTACTCCTTTCAACACTGGCTCATACTTCAGACCCAGTTGATCCGCTATTTGCTTCGGCATCACTGAACTACTTGCCCCTGAATCTATCATGCAGTTGTGTACCAAGTGGTTTCCAATAACCAATGACACATAGAATGGTGGAGGCTTCAAATTCTTGCTTGGTTGACCCCCACCCGGTTGCACTGCATTAGTGAGAACTTTCTCTTGTCCCCGGTTTGATACATTCGAGGCAGACCAATTAGCCATTGCAGCTTGCAATAAATCTCGTTGCCCTGAGATCACCAGTGATTCCCACATGGAAATGTTCACATGTGTCTTCTTCATTTGATCGATGATGTTGAAAGGGGATGATCTATCTTTTTGTTGTCCCTTACTTGTGTGACCTTTTCTGGAGCTTGAACAGTGCATGTGTTGCTACAATAGGTACCTTAGGCTGATTTTGCACATTTGGAACTGCATTTGGTCTACTGACCCCTTGTTGTGTAGGAGTGGGCTGAGAAACAACTGGATTAGATGGTTTCCCCTCTTCTATGCTTCTCTTCTTTGACTGTGTGTTGACAGCCATGCCTTGAAAAGGTTGTTGGTTAACTCCACAGAAGTCTTCCGTTTGCCAATTGGCCAACGTGGTTTCTGTTGGAGGTGCTTCTTGTTGTGTTTCTTGCTACTATTGATTCCCTACTTGGCTTGGTTCTTGAGACACACCAATGGTTTGCACCATCAAGGCTTGATTTAGTGCACCATTGAAACATGTTGATTGATTGTGAGGTAGATTGCAAGGGTAACACCAGTCGTACTCTGTGCCATGTTGTTTTGTGTTGGAACCAAGGCTCTTGAGGATGTCGTTGCATTTGGATCATACGGTCGAAATGGCTGGAAGCTTGAGGTTGTCCTGGTTTTGGTTTTGATTTGTAGCCTTAGCTGGTGGTCTATTTTGTTGGTATGGGGGCCTAGCACAGTGCTGTTGCGCTTGAGTTGATATGGTCTAGCACTTTGAGCTTGCGTTGTCTTTTGATAGTCACCAGCTCATTTCCAAGGTTCTGTAGTTGTTTCATAACCTCCTGCAATTCCTTTGAAGTATTTGAAGAAGTCGATGCCTCATTATTGCTTTGATTTCTAGGAGTTGGAATGGGATTCAACTCTGGTGCTTGACTGGTTGTAGGATTTCCCATATCGGATAGAGAGGCATTGGTGGCCTTGGTGCAAGCTTGCCAGCTTGGATCAAATAGTTCTCTGCTCACGATGTTATGTCATAGGCCCCTAGCAGCGTTGTCCCTCCCATTGATTGGATCATCATGGCTATGTCTGAATTTATAGCCTTTAAGAAATAAAGGAATGCGCCTTCGGTGGTTGGTCTAATAACTATTGGAATCCTGTCCCATGTCCATTGGAATCTGAAGTTGAAATCTATCATTTGTTCATTAGGAGCTCTTTTGATTGTCATCAGTTGTTCCAATAAAGACAAATTATCGCCCTCTCCCGAATTGGTTTGCAAAAAGAGCTGAACAAAGTTGGTTCCGATTAAGTAATAGACCTCTTTGTTAGGCTCTAAACCCTTTGTAAGGCTTTACCTTTAAAAGATGAAGCCAACAACTTAACTATAACATCCATTTCATTTATTTCATGGATTGCACATGCATTGGCAATATCCTGGATGTGGTCAATAGGAGTAGTATGATTTTCTCCTGTGAAATAGGGGATATTCTTTAGCGCTGCAACCGAGAACTGATTCTGAGCATTTAGGGTGAGTGGACTACTACCCGTGAAATTGACAAAGGGATTCGGTGGTAGATGTGCCATTATGATTGGCCTAAGAACTCTGGTTGATGTGAGAAAAGGTCTACCAGGTGGAGGTGTAGACAAAGTCGGTTAGGTGGAGATGGTGATCTTTGTGGTCCTCTTCCTCTCCTTCCTCTGCCTAGTGATAGTTGCAAGTAGACAAATAGCCCCTCTTCTCGAGTATCAGACCTGGTTGAATTCTTCTCATGCAGGAAACTTTTTTTGCTACACCATTGAATTCTATCCCTTTGGAGTCCAGATGTGTTAGAGAATGAGCCTCAAAAGGCTGGATTCTACCAAGTTACACACCAAACCTGACAATATTAAAAATAGAATTTAAAACTTTGAAGGACCGGAAGATACAGTTCTTCAATTCGGTTATCGGGTCTTGTTGTGTAGCTACTAATCCCCGAAAGGTATAGGTGAAACTCAGGTCATGCAAGGCAACTTACAAAACCTGAAATACACTGTGTCGGAACTTGGGACATGCTCGACACCTAGGAAAACCTGAAATACTAAAAACTATGAAATTTTGAAAGTCAAAATCTCAAAAATCTAAGAATACCCTTTTGAAGATTATCCCCGATCTATCAATTGGTGAAATTTTGACTTGTTTTGAGCAAGTTAAGCCCTTGAAAATTGATTTCGGAGTTCAGCCTGGAAGGTGAAAAAAATCTGAAATTGTAAAACTTGCAATTTCTAAGTCCAAATTTCTTGAAAATTCCTTCAAATCTTGTGGAATGACCTCTTGGTCCCACCAGGCATGCCAAAACTATTGATGGTGAATCACACACCCTGAATGTCTGCAACTCGATGGGTTGAGACTCTCAGTGCGATTGCATAACATGGAGCTTTTCCCAAGTGTGGGACCTTGCGAATCGGGAAAGCTCTCGGATGAAGGCCGGTTCCTATTCCTCTGTTCAGATGCACACATAAAAATGTAGAGGTTTACTCAAAAACCTAATCTAACTTTAGAGGAGATAGGGTAAGAAGATGCATAAAAATAAACCTAAACTAACAAAGGTGATGCAGGAATGAAGAACACCTGTCTTGCCAATAAACACAAACCATTAAAATGCAATGCAAGATCATGCACAGATAACCAAATTTGTAGTGAAAGATCAGGAGGATGCAAATGAACATAGAGAGGGTTGAGAATCATCCACAGACATGCATTATTTTCTCAAAGATTGATCTGATACACTACAAAATGCGAGAGGCAAAGTTGCATTACAAGTTTTAGATGGGAGGTTTGAACTCCACAAATTCACCTACCAAAGAGAAGAAGGGAGGGGAAAAACAAGAATGTCAACCTTTAGAAAGAAGCCCCTCCTTACAATTTATAGGAAGAATGAGAGAGGGAAGAGAGAGGAATTCCAAATCTCTACTAACCACCTCAGTTGTATTTAATTCATCTCATTATGGTGGTAGGTGAGAACCCTAGCAAACCCAAAAAATGGTGAACTGTATTTTGCATTTTTGAAGAACTTTTTCTCACCCAATTAAAGATATCTAGTTGTAGTTGGATAGAGGACCTTGTAAGCTTTCGAAAAGTCCAACCTTGCGTGAATCCGAGCTCCCTGTGAAAAGTTATGGCCATTTGAATATCTGGGTCAGGGTTTGCTTCTGTCGGGTTCGGGGTGTCAGCGCTCAAAATGTTGTGCCTCCTGAAGGTGTGCCTTGGTGCATCCATCCTCATGTCAACATACTTTTAAGTGTGCCACGCCATAGGCACTGAAAATGTGTGTGACTTTTCCCATGTCGTGCCTTCTGCGGCACTGCGCCGGTGCGTGACTTTTCCATGTCGGTGCCTTCTACTGCGCTTGCAGGGTGTGAAACTTTTTCCATGTCGACACCTTTAATCTATGCCTCCAGGGTGTAACTTTTTCCATGTCCTCAATGCCGGGTGTGACTTTTTCCATGTCGGTGCCTTTTCCATGTCGGACGCCTTAACTTTTTCCATGTCGTGGGTCATGTCGACATTTTTCCATGTCGGCGCCTTCTAATTTTGCCGGGGCGTGACTTTTCCATGTTGACACTTGCCCACACACCAAAATCTGAACCTGCCGAGTGAAATTTTGACATGTGACATTTTTCCATGTCGACATTTCTAATCATGCTGATGTGGCATGGTGGTGGTAAATAAATGTTTGAGTTTTGAGTTTCTTTGATTCATGCATTCTAGAAGGTATTTTACATTTTACCAATATAACTTATTGCCAATGATGTGCTCACTTTTACCTATCAAGATGTCTGGACCTCATTTCAAAACATGCAACACCACTACCACTTCAAGATGTCTACCTACACCCTCCACTTCACCACTACCCACAACCACGCTTCTACCTCACATACCTCCTCCATTCCTACCATTTCCATAACCTCCATGATTGACCCATCATCTTCCTAATCCATTAACTTCACCTCTGCATCGACCTCCACCACATTATCCATACCAACTACCTACATACCAACCCTTTATCCATTGGAAGGTGTTTTTAAATGCCTCACTCTGGGGGAGTACCACCTATATAGTGTCAACACATTCCTTACTCCAAAAGAGTATAGAAGCCTTCACCAACACCCTGCGATTCACGATCACCGTATAGGAGAACATCTCCTTTATTGTCCTCCTCACCTTCATACTAGTCTCACCTATGGGGACTTGATACCACCACTTACACACACTGAACCACCATCACAAACCAGCCCATTTTCCACCGACTTTTAATCACTTACCGATCATCATTTTTCCCACACCTTCGTACACCGATGTGTGTGGAAGGGTTTTGGTTTTGGATTTTACGAGCAAGGCCGCCATACCGTTATTCCATGTACCACCCCTAAACATAACACCCAGTGGTACCAACTTCCCGAAACACCTACCAAACGAGGCCCGCAGTGAACTCATTCAGGACACTAGCTCTTCTCCACCTTCTTCACCCACTCCACCTTCATCACCATCCTCATCGGCGAGTCAATGGATCCTGAATCTATCCCTCCTAAATTTTTTTCATAAACACCATTTCCTTGGGGCCTATGACTTATCAACACGAAGGCAAGGCCCTTTCCACTCTTCCCTTCTTATATCCTAAAATGATCGATGACGACACACCTACAATGAACATCATTCAATGTCGGGATGATGAATCCATACTCACTAACCTTGGTTGGAAGACTCATATATTCATCGATTGTTACCCTCTGAGATGCAAACCATGTTGAATGAATCGACTATCGAGATCAACATTCATACTCAGGATGACCCGCACATCCTAAAGATCAGACAATCTTTAGATGTTACTAAACAGGAAGCCATCACTTCTTTTCTCAGAGATCATAACCATGCTTTCACTTGGTCTTACGCAGACATGCCCGGTATTGACCCCACCATAGTGGTCCACAATATTGTAACCGTTCCCGATGCCAAACCCATCAAACAAAAGATGAGGAAAATGCACCCTCGCATTGCTCTTCTCGTCAAAGAATAACTTCAGTGCCTTCTTTCCATTCCTTCATCTAACCTATTTATCATCCTCATTGGATTTCTAACATTGTCCCTATCACTAAAGCGATAGGGGGACTCTACATTTGCATGGACTTCCGTGACCTCAACCTAGCCTGCTGAAAGATGAATTTCCCTTACCCGGTATTGATCAATCTGGTTGACCTCACCATCGGTCATGAGATCCTATCACTCATGGATGGCTTCTTGGATTATAACCAAACTTTTCTTGCCCCATAAGATCAACACAAGACCTCATTCATCACCCCTTGGGGGACCTTTTGCTATGGAGTCATTCCTTTTGGCCTTAAACGCATTGGTGGCACATATCGCTGGGTTATGACTTACATCTTCCATGATATCATGCATCGTATATTGGAATATTATGTGGATGATCTCTTGGCCAAATCTAAACGTCACTCTAAGCACCTTGCCATCCTTAAAACCATCTTTGACCGCCTCATTAAATATTGCATCCACCTTCAACCTAAGAAGTGCATCTTCACGGTTCTTTCAGGAAAGCTCCTAGGATTTATCGTTCCCTCCATTGTATAGAAGTTGACCGTGCTAAATTCAAGGCCATTCCTGAAATGCCTTCACCTACTAATCTTTGACAACTTAAGAGCTGCAAGGTAAGTTGTAGTCCATTCAATCTTTCATTTCACAATTATCTCGATCGATGTCAACTATTTCATCATTTTCTCAAGAAGGATGTCACCTTTAAAAGGGATGATGACTGTAAAAAAGCCTCTGAGGCCTTAAAACAATACCTTCTCCAACCACACGTACTCATCCCACCTAAAGACTATCAACCTTTCTACCTATACATATCCGCTATTGATCCTTCCTTGGGAGCCATGCTCACTCATCACGATGAAGCAGAGAGGGAGTAGGCGGTTTATTACATAGGTCGTACTCTTTTAGACTATGGAACCTGATACAATTATCCCAAAAAAATTTTCTTAACCTTATTTTTTTATTGCCACCAAACTCCGTCATTACCTACTCAACCACAAAACCTTCATGTATACCAACACCAACCCCTTACACTTCATGTATGCCAAACCTTATCAAAATCGGTGTGTCACATGATGGCTTATGATTTTAGCTGATCTTGACCTCGAATTCAATCATCAAAAGTTCATCAAGGGCCAAGATATCTCCAACCAACTAGTTGAGGAACCTATTTTCAGGATCAACCCTCTAATTTTGACTTTCCGGATGGTTCGATTGCTACCCTTTTCCTGGAGACGAACCTCCTTATCAAATAACACTCTTTTCGATGGTACCAAGTGTCGATGGGGGTAAATCTAGTATTATCCTCATTCCTCTTAAAGGAGAACCCATGCCTTTGTCTTTCAAACTATATTTTTAATGTACCAACAATATTACCAAATACAAAGCACTCGTACTATGTCTCCAAGCCACCTATGCCTTAGATGTCAAATCAATCAAAATATTTGGTGATTCTCAATTGGTCATAAACCAAGTCAATGGTATGTACCAATGTCGTAATGAGATACTTCAAAAGTATAAACATCATGTAGACATAATTTTGACCACCTTTGACCGTTACACCCTTCAAACCATCCCATGTTGAACCAACAAATTTACATATACCATGGTTTGCTTAGCTTCCCAAATACCCACTTCACCTGCCGATTCTACAATCTTTGTCACCATACAATGACTCCAATCACCCTCTTATTTATCTCATGATGTTTGCTCAATCAAAATCGCTACCCCTAACTTGAGTGACGTTTGGTATAAACAATACTTCAACTACCTTTCTCTCTCCATCTTACCTCCTGATCTCACCCATAATGGACAATGCACCTTCCTTAAACAAGTCTCTTATTACATCATTTTGGGGGACTCCTTTATAAACACTGACTTTGATGGTATTCTCTTACGATGCCTCACAAGTTTTGAAATTCCTTATACCATTAAGAAAGTTCATGATGGCATATGTGGAGGCCACTTGAGTGGCCTTATTGTTGCTTAAGCGTATTCTTTTCCTAGGCTATTATTGGTGACCCTTAACCATGATTGTTGTGACTACGTAAAATTTTGTGTAAAATGCCAAAAAATTCTAATATTCATCAAACACCCAGTCATGCCTTGCAGTGTCGCTCGTGACCTTTGGCCCTTCTCTTAATGGGGTTGGGATCTCGTCAGAGAAATCAATCCTCATTCGTCTAACGCCATCAATGGATCATTACTGCTACCAAATACTATAAAAATGGGTAGAAGCCATACCACTCATCTCCATGAAATCGAGAAAATATGTGAGTTCATTAACCACCACATCATTTGTCGCTTTGGTGTTCCTCATCGCCTCATCACTGACAATGGAAAACAATTCAAAAACACAACATTACAAAAACTTTGTGACACCTTTGGCATTCAACTTAGTTTTTCATCACCTTATTACCTAGAAACCAATGGGCAAGCCGAATCCACTAACAAAACCATCAACAAAATTCTCATGAAAGTGGTTGATGATCTTTGGAAAGGATTGGCATACGCACATTCCTTTTTCTCTATGGGAATACCGCACTAGTATTCGCACTTCCACTTTACCGCAGCCACACCATTTCTCGGTCTACTGATCTTTACACAGAGGTTATTCTACCTCTTGAATTCCAAATCCCCTCACTCCACATTTCTCTCCATGACATGCTCACTCGATGATGAATTTCACCTTGCCTTTTGAACAAGAGTCCTATCTTTCACCTTGGTCTTGTCCATGACCATGTAAGGACCTCACAATGGGACCAAACTCCTTGAGTCAAAATTCTAATAAAAAGATGACTCCCTTAAAAGGACATCTTCCTCTTGACCAATTGTTGCTATAAATAAACTACTCCCATGAAGGACAACTATGTAAATCTCAACAAAAAAAAATGAGAGCAACCAAAGCTTCCCGCATTGATCAGCTTCACGAAGACCTCAAGGAGTTCAATTTTTCCCATATAGACTTCCTGCATCGATCAGTCTATCTTAACTATAAGTCAAAACACTCAACCTTTTTGTCATGGACTTGCCCATTGTGACCTCGGATCTCTTTCTGAAGTGCATGCTACCTCATACCATATAAAAATTACCTACTCTTCACCCTTTGAACCATGCCCACTCTCATTTCCTACTGCCTCAAGGGACTTCTTGGAACTTAGACATTTGGTGATCATGTGACTACTTTTCACCATAGAATAGTCCATCATGTAATGTCTTTAGGGTCTTACATTCATCACCTCCACCAAGGTATGATCTACTCGGTATGATCCTACCCAATCAAGTGGCTTTATTGCCCCCTTTTATCTTTTAACCATCTTTGTTTATGTTTTGATTACCTTATACAGGACTTGGTCCTCGACGCTTACTTTTGGGGTAATCTTCTTCTTTCACCACAATCGCCCCTCACCTACATCATTTTTACCTATAATCTACCCACACCTAGTAGATCTAAACCCACAACATGCCCAAAAACCTACCAACTCATTTTCACACCTCCTCATTTTCTTCCCTAGCTTATGGGAGAACTACATCGGCCTGAGGTCCCTTTTCACCGGGACTATGTAGGTAGCACTCCGAGGGCATGGGGCCCTTGGAGGTTAGCTTGGCCATTTCTCTACCCTAAAAAATTTATCTTCCATGTTCCCCACCATTTACACCATATCTCACTTAGTTTCCCTTTTATATACAAAATTGGAAATTAAGCCACATACATAACAAGTTATTTCATATTTTAAACATTATCACAACATACATTTATTATGCCTACCATTTCTCTATCATCACTATGCATAGATTATACCACATCTCACATATGACCCATAGTATCATTCATTGCAAAAAATAATGAATCACAACTTCACCTACTTTCAACACAATCCATCCCTATAACCTGACTCAATCCATGCCTAACCAACCTAAATCATCCATGCCTATAACTTGACTCAATCCATGCCTGACCAACCTGACTCAATCCATGCCTAACCAGCCTAACTCAATCCATGCCTAACCAACCTAACTCATCCATGCCTATAACCCGACTCAATCCATGCCTAACTAAACCTAACTCAACCATGCCTAACCAACTTGAATCAATCCATGCCTAAACTGACCTGAATCCATCATGCCTAAATCACCTAATTTCCATCCATATCAAAATAAAAACCCATATCTCATCTAATACAAACAACAAATCCATATCTCATCTACCACAATCCATAAACCAATATCTCATAAACACATCAAAAATCACAAAATACCATGTATCTCATGATATAAATCAATAAATGTATCTAAATATACATACCTATCTCATCATGTCCATCATCTCAAAATGTCAGCACGCAGGCTGATATACAATACACAATGTCATCGGCATGCAGGCCAGTCTCATATATACAATTTAAAGAATGAATGAATACAAAATCTCTTTGGCACGTAGGCCGATATATGCTCAAAATATACAAATCACTCATACATCCTCACTATCTTCAACACGCAGGCCGGTATATGTATCAAAAATAAATAACAAGTATACATCACAAACCAAGTCACCATATATGAGGCATCTCGCCGAGATGTCATCCATCTCTATGTCACCTATACCCTTGGCCTCCTGTGTCCCTATTAGCACATCACCTAGAGCTAGTCACCGTTCACTTTGGTGGCCTCCCTGATCGGGCCTGGAGCTCACCGACCTCATTTGCTCTCCAAACTATGAGTGTGGGATATCGTCCTCTCACTTTGGACATCTATCGTGCCTCTATACTCTGCATAGGAGATGAAATCTATCTCAGCCACCATAATATGGTCCCGATAGTATCTCGCCTTACCTAGGGCATCCTGTAACTTGGATACATGCACGGTCTATGGTGGTCCCATAGGTCTTGGCCCTTGTACCTGCCCTATAGGAACTTGCCCTATACTTACCTGTGAACCGGGACCTACTCCCGGTGCCCGTGGTGGTGCCCCCCCCCTTGCCCATGTATCTGGGCCTAAAGCGCCTCAATATGTGCTTGGGATATTCTAACCGGCCCCTGTAAACCTACCACCTGAGCTTGTAAGGTTGCCACCTGACCACCCCCTGACCATCTCCATCTCCTCCATCTGCCATCTAGGCTCTGCAGACTAGCCACCTATACATGTAGCAGTGCTTGCCTCTACCTCCAAACCCTCCGGTTGTGTCACAGATATACCAGCTAGGTAATCGCAGTGTAGCTACCACACGCCCTGTGGGAATCTCTACACTGTAATGGTAGCTAGGTTTGGTTGCCCGGTGTTTGGGTGGTATGACATGTAATGAGCTTCCCACCACTCATGTACCTATTTGTACATCCGCGTCATCTATTTTTCGATCCAATGGCTTTCATTCTCCTCCTCCCTGTAAGGCACTGTAGGTAGGTAGTGGTAGAGGTAGGGACCTCTCCACGCCATCTCTCCAATACTGTGGGAAGGGTGGAGGAATGTCTGTAAGAGCCCAAAGCGCCATCAAACTCTATCTCTGGGATCATCTCATCCTCCCTAACACGAAGACCCTATATCCACCTCTCTAGTTAGAGCTCATCTAGCTCCTCAAGCATATTCCTATTTGAGGGGAATCCCACATATGGCCTCCATATAATGTCAACTCTAGAAAATCCTCCAATAAGCGCCGAAAATGGGCCACATCATGTGTCAACCTATCCGATCTCTACCCGATCCCTCTCTCGGCTTTTGCCATCACCGAATAGCTACCCGTAACCTCCAATCAATAAAATCTCTCACCTTGATCTTGTAGACCCACCGCTCCCCAACCAAACCCTCATCTAATCACACTACTAGCTCACTATCCCATTTTGTCCAGACACTTTTATCTCTTTTCTCCTTTTTTTTGTCATTTCTCACTTCACAAATAACAAATAAATAATAAAAAATGTGGATTTTTTGTGTTTATAACCAACCCCAACTAAGCGATGTCAGTTACCATTGACCGACATCGGTCACGTGCCCTACCTTACCATCATCGGTTGATCTATACCTTCGTCGGTTACCCTTCGACCGACATTAGTCACTCTCGACCAAAGCATTAGTCACCCTCACCTGCACATTACCAACCCTTTTGCCCTTTTACCCCACCCTTCACCCGATCCTTTACCCCACCCCACCTTTACCTAAACCATTTACCTCACCTTCCTTGCCCTCATCATTTACTACCTCCCTTTTTCCTCCTTTGGGACTCATTATTTTACCCCTACCTTGGCCTTACCCATGCCGTGACGTAGCTATTTTTACTGGGCCATCACTAGTGACCTTTGACCTCATGTGTTTACTATACCTTACGGCATTATTACCTATGTTGTTGACGTAATGACCTTACCTAGACTATTGCCATGAAAATTTATCCTCGACCCTACCTTGGTGCACCGGAACATACCTAAACATTCCTACACCTAACCTACGTTGTGTTTCCTGACCATATCCTATACCTTGGATACTTAATCACTTTAACCTTGTTTGGATAAACCTATCGACCTTAGACAATGTAGATTTTGTCTATTCTTCAACTCCAGTAGCATGCTATAGTTTATATGTGTGCGTGCATTTAAATGTTGCTACCTTTAACCCTAACCAATTACCTAGATTAACCGAGTCGACCTTTAACCCTTTCTTTCCCCGTGCCCACCTGCCCTTTCCTCCCATTCACCTTTTATCAAACCACTCACCGATTCTCGCGCCGCTTGCCTCATCGAGTTCCTTGTTTGAGGGGTATCAACTTCACGCACACATGGGGCAACCACATCTTATTTTTGTTAGCGTCATTTACCAATACAAGCTATGCAATAAAAGGGAGAAAATGTAGACACTAAAATTAGGTTACACTCCTTTTTGGTGCCTCGATGAATAAACACCCTTCATAACATTCACTCAGCGATGGCCCCTTTCACCCCCTAATATTAATTTAATTAAATCAATTCATTATCCTCACTATATCTATTATTTAAATGTCTTATTATAAATAATATCCACACATACTGATTCTCTTAGACACCTCACCAAGCCAACTCAACCTAAGACCTATTCTTAGTAAGTTGCCATAACAAACTAAGACTTACCCAAACCCTAAAAATCAATGCCTACATTCCCTCTAACCACATTCCCGCATGCTTACAAGAAGCTCCTAGTCTAATCCATGGGTTAATGACACAAAATATGAGGAAATCAAGAGGATCTCCCTAGTTTATTAAACCTAGGAAATCCCACTGACCGGCCTGCTACTGCTTGATAACCGTCACTAGTTAAGCTTGAAACAACGCGGTTACCTTTTAACCAAAAACAACCTTATTCTCAAGGTTGGAAGTTGGAAGAAAAAAGAGAGAAAGTTGGTGAGGAAAACACATCTCGAGAGAGATAAAACATCTTCATTCTAGTGAGAATCCGTATGTAAGGAAGGAGATCAAACATCTTTTCGCAGAGCTATCCTAGCCATGATATGATCTAACCAAGAAAAGAGGAATGTACATGAAGCCCATGCGAAGATTTCCTTGGGTTGGTGATCACTTGCACCCTTCAAAACCCCTCATCGCACCTCCATCCCTCACTCACGGGCATTCGGGATCGAGAATCTAAGTATAATGTCATACTTTTCTAGTTCATTTCATTTCATCATAATTTTATTATCTATTGTTTACCTAGCCAACTATTGACCTTATCCAAAATTTCCACCTCCATATACCCATTAACGCCTCACCAAATCCTATCCCAATCACCCAATACCTCATCCTTACCAACCAAAGTCATTTGTGAAACTACAAAGGAGACCCAAAGCTTATTTTGTGGCATTTCCAGATTTCGACAAAGAATCGGCACCCGGTTGCACCTAATCGCTTCTTTACTCTTAACCTACATCGGTCGATGTATTTTCCCATACAACCCAAAACAAAGACCTAGCCACCAAATTTCATCTCACCCTCATCCACTTCTAATCTACTTGAGACCTTTGTTAAACCCGCAGAACCCATAAACAATCATTTGACCTTTGGATTATATTCTAGCTTAGCCTGTTAGATTATATATATTTCTTATTGTGTTTTAAGTGAGATACCTAAATCATTTCAAATTACAATAGGATTTACTTTGTTTACAACATTAAATTGTTTAAAACAATTGGAATGGCAGCCATCTAGGAAGTATCACACTTCCCTGGATCTAAAGATACCCTAGGTAGTTCACGCCCATATTGTTTAATTCCTTCTAGTGGTATTGCTTTGCATTACATGTAGTTCCTCCTAGCCAAAAGGAAGCTCTCATATTTAGCCGTGGATTCGGAAGTCATACGTGTGCAACATCCCATCAACCAACATTTGAGGCAATGTATTCCTCCACAGGCTTGTTACCCTCTCTGTTTCATCACATCTTCAAAGAAACGATCTAAGAATCAGGTGAAAAGAGGGTGCAAGGAAAATTGTCCACTCCTATAAATATGCCCCTCCTTACAATATATAGGAAGAAAATGAGAGTGAAAAGAGAGAAGAATTTGAATCCTACCTCAAGCACCCCAAAAGAGCATTGAATTTTCTACTCAACAATGATGGGTTCCATTCCAAAACCTATTATCCATATTTCACCCCCTCGGGAAAAATATTGGATCATCCATGACTCCATATAGAAAAATCGGAGAAAACACATATAAATCCTACAAACCTGTTGTGGAGGGACTCTACAATGGAATTGTGAGGCTCTTGAAATTTTAAACGACCACTGTGAGAAGTAAGAGAAGAAACAACTCTGTCACGTGAATCTGTGTCTTAAATCTATTTGAAAAAATCAAGGGTAGGCTCTAAAATTAAAAAAGGGGCATTTGAAAGGTCTAAGGATCTGCGGAGGATGAAAAGTGTCAACTAGATGCTCCTCCAAAGGTAAAATTTTAGCCAAACATTTAAGTAAGTGCGGTGCCTCAACATGTCCAATCTCGGAATGGGGCATATCTTTCGACTCAGGGCTCAAAATATTTCAAATCTAACACAATTGGAAATATCTTGGCCTCACCTACGCCATGGAGGTCTGAGACTTTAATTTTTAGGAGGTTAGGTAAAGGAAAATGGAGGAAACATCTTTGGGCCTTCAATGTAGGATCCATCTGTCTCAACAACTAGATCAGATTCAATCTGTTTCCATTGTTTCCTCTTCTTTCAAGGTGCCAAATCAAGGAATCATGCAGTAAAGATGAATTTGGGGCATATTTTATCAGAAGCATTAATAGCAATGGTTGAGCTTCAACCCACTTTTCCCACTTCCCTCTCTCTTTCTTCTCTCTAATCAAATCTATAAATACAAGGGCATGATTCATTGTAAAGGGTTGTTCATTCTTCTTCCCTGCCCCCTCTCTCTTTCTTCTCTAAGGTCAAATGTGGAGTTTAAGCCTCCTCCCTTTCTTTGTAACGGAAATTTTCTTGCCTCTTACCTATTAATGGTGTATTGTGTGAACTCCTGGAGCAATAAAATTTGTTTCATGATGCATTTTGTCCATCCTTTGCTCATTTTGTTGTCTCTTCTCACCTCTCACCATTAGAGGTATATTGTGCATATCTCTGATGTCCATTACAAGTTTTGGGAGCTGTGTTTAAGGGGTTTGAAATGGTGTTTTGTGTGAACTTTATCCTTGGTTTGTGATGCATCTATCCATCCTCTCCATTTCTCACCTCTCTCCATTTCGGAGTAGTTGGGTTTGTGATTAGCATTTCCCTTTCTCGGTTCTATCACCTCTCGTAGTGTAGGATTCATTTATTTTCATGCTCTCTCTCTCTCTCTCTCTCTCTCTCTCTCTCTCTCTTGGTCCCTTGGAATTGTTAGATTAGGATTAGATAGTCACATTTCCTTCCTTAGAAGTAGTTTAGTGCTAGGATTAGGAAGAGGAACTAGCCTTCTCTGGAGGATCATTCCCATTTAAAGTCACAACTTGGGGAATGATCCAATGTTATGTAAATCACACCAAATGAGTCTTCCTTAGAAAAGCATATTTTTAGAGCTCATTTGGGGGTGATGTGATTTCACACTAACAATTTTGGCACACTCGTTGGGATAGGTCTAAAGCACCTTACCACTTCACTTCATCAAGTTCGATGTGCTCTTGGTGAAGGTTTCAGCCTTTGGAGGAACTTTGAGCACATATAGTGACTCCATCTCGGTCAACAACCCATCCTCTTAGTTGCAAACCTTCTTCCCATCCATTTCCACGATTATTTCTTCCATCTCTTTCATTTTCCCATTCCATGAGGTTGTGCAATCATGACTTCATTCCCTTCATGGAACTCACACTTACAGCAATGTAATCCACCTCCAATGCATTTCCCAACTCCTCCAAATCAGCATTATGATCATATCTAGGACCATTATGCTTACCCATATGAGTAGAGTCAAAGTAAGTTTGCCATGGAGGCTTATCGAGAACAAGGGGGTGCATACAATGGTGAAAACTATGTGGAGAATGTTGGTATATTGGAGAAAATTCAAAAAATGGAGGCTGGCATGGTTCAATCAAGGGGCATAGCATGAATGAAGGCATTCAAGATTGGTTACAGGGAACCTTGTCCATGGGAAGGCCCTTTTCCAAGACATTATAGCCCTCAGGAGAAGCTAGACTTCATGGTTGAAATGCTGCCCCAACTTGCACAATGGACTGAGGAGATCGGGGCTTATGAGTTGGAGTCAAGAAATCCTTGTCAATGGGTAAGTCCACCACCTCTTATCTCTTCATTTTCTATTCTCATTTATCATTTCAACATGATTAGTCAGCCCCTCGATTCTTTCTGCCCCAAGTATTAGTTTCTCTTCTCCATCCCTTGATCTTTCACCTCATCTCAGTTCTTCTCCTTTTACCTTCCAAACAGTCATCCCCTCCAAACAAACAAGAAGTTCCACCTCCCTCCCCACCACAAACAATTGCAAAGCTGGTTTAACCCCAACCTGTCAATCCTCTTACTTTCCCAAGTCCATGTTGGGAAGATACTCAACAATCCAGTCAAGGACAACAAGAAGAGGACCCCAAAAGAAAAGAAATAAAAATAATTTGATGAGTTGGGCTGTTAAATTTGGGTTTACAAATATCCTCTTAATGGTCAAGACAATAGGAGGTCGAGGTTGAAGAGCCAGTGGTGGATAAGTTTGAATTTGCAGGAGAGGAGGAGGACCATAAAGTTTCGAGAGGCCCCAAGTGTGGAGCAGCTATGAAGAACCTTCAGTTCTTCCTCCCACTTCATCCCCTTCAAAATCTAATGTCGAAGAAGATTTTGAGCTTTCAAACTTCATGTTTGAAGATGAGGGGAACCATGGTGAGAAAATTACAGATTTGAAGGACACCATGGAGGAGGTCGAACACATGCATCGGGACAACGAGGAGGCAGATTATTGTCTAACTTGGAGGATTGTCTTGATGGAGAGGATCCCAAGGAGATCACATCATTTTCTCCTCCATCATCCGCCTTCCAAGAACATGAGTACCATGGAGGAGAACATCAAGGACAACAACCTGCATCTCATAATGACCCTCAGGAACCAAGGTTGGAGGATCTTAATCTTCCATGTTCTTCTCAGGAGGAGGAAGGAAACAATGAAGACCCCATCTCTCCCACACCATCCACTCAAGAAGGTCCACAAGAAGAATCCATTTTGGAGTTAAATTTTAGAGAAATGGGCACATCCAAAGGATCGGACCATGCCTAATCAGTGTACTTGGCTTCATTGGAGCCAAGGAGAAGACAAAACCTAGTCATGCCTACTTCGGGCACGAGGATGAATACCAAAGCACCAAGGGTCATCATCAACACCTCAAAAGTTTGATGCAAGTCATCTTGGAGGTATTTTCTATTAATGATGATACCTTGATGATTTTGGTGGAGGACCGACTTATTGTCAATTTTTCACTCATACGGGCAACTATATTTAGTGTTAAATCATTTACATGGCTTCCCCTCTTGAGAAAGGGAAGCTACTTCTCCCTGTCTGTAGCAGGCTTTGTTTAGCATTCTTTCTCTCTGGTTAGTGTAGGAGTAGGAGTAGACTTTTTTTCCAGCAGAAGAAGTGCTTATGCACACTCTGCATGTCTCACTTGAGGCATGTATGATTTGGTCTTTGTATATAGTTTTTTTCATTTTATTCAAAAAGAAAACAAATGTAAAGAAACTATATTTAAAGTTTCAAAACAATCCATTTTAGATATAGATGAAATCCCAAGAGTTAAAACAATTTTCTACTCTCAAAAATTCCTTCTCTAAGATTTCCTTATGAATATTGAGAATGCATCTGTGGTCAGACAAAAAAATAGAAAAGACATACAGTCAAGCTCACAATGGCTCAGGGATCAGATATTCAATAGTTTAGATTAGTTTCATGTTTATAAGACATAATCCATGCCCAATGGATGCTTGAGGCCACCGGTCTCTTCATCTAGCAGGCAAATGTCCCCAGTGAATTGCCAAATTATTTTTCCATATTTTACCCCTGTGCAAAATATTGGATCAGCCACGACCCACATGGAAGAATCAAAAAAGAATGTTTAAATCCTGTAAACTGGTTACGAGAGGACTCTCTGATGGAATTATGGGGCTTGCGAAATTTTAAATGACCCTGTGTGAGAAGAAAAGAGAAGAAATGGCTTATGTCATGCAAATATGTGTCTTCAATCTATTTGACAGACTCGAGAAAGCTCAAAAATAAAAAAAGAGGGTCCATTGAAAGCTCTAAGGATTTGCAGAGAAGGCTGAAAAGTGTCGACTCAACGCTCCTCCAAAAAGGCAAACTTTGAGTTGGAATTTCAAGTAAGTGTGGTGCCTCCACATGTCCATTCTCGAGAAAGGGGCATATCTATTTCGACTCAGGGCTCGAAATATTACAAATCTAACACCATTGGAAATATCTCAGCCTCACCTATGCCATGGAGGTCTAAGACTTTAATTTTGAGGAGGTTAGGTAAAGGAAAATGGAGGAAATGTCTTCGGGCCTTCAATGCAGGATCCATCTATCTCAACAACTAGATCGGATTCGATCTATTTTCATCGTTTCCTCTTCTTTCAAGGTGCCGAATCAAGGAATCATGCGGTAAAAATGGATTTGGGGAATATTTTATCGAAGCATTAATAGTAGTGGTTGATCTTCAACCCACTTTTCCTCTTACATCTCTCTTTCTTCTCTCCGATCAATCTATAAATACGGGGAAGAATTCATTGTAAAGGGTTGTTCATTCTCCTTCCTCCCTCTCTCTTTTTCTCCAGGGTCAAATGTGGAGTTTAATCCTCCTCCCTTTTCTTTGTAATGGACATTTTCTTTCCTCTTTAACGTTAATGGTGTACTTGTGTGAACTCCTAGAGCAATAAAATTTGTTTCGTGATGTGTTTTTTCCATCCTTTGCTCATTTTGTTTTCTCTTCTCACCTCTCACCATTACAGGGTATCTATGGTTATCTTTCATGTCCATTGTAGGGTTTGGAAAATTTTTAAGGGGTTTGAAATGGTTTCTCGTGTGAACTTTATCCTTGGTTTGTGATGGATCTATCCATCCTCTCCATTGCTCACCTCTCTTCATTTCGGGGAAGTTGGGTTTGTGATCAGCATTTCCCTTTTCTCGTGCTACACCTCTATAGTGTAGGTTTTTCATTTATGGTCTCTTTTCATCTCTCTCTCTCTCTCTCTCTCTCTCTCTCTCTCTCTCTCTCTCTCTCTCCTTGGTCCCTTGGAATTGTTAGATTAGGAGTAGATAGTTGCATTTCCTTCCTTAGAAGTAGTTTAGTGCTAGGATTAGGAAGAGGAACCAACCGTCTCTCGGGAGGATCATTACCATTTGCAACTCCCACAACTTGGGGAGTGATCCAATGTTATACGAAATCACACCAAATGAGTCTACCTTCAAAAAGCATATTTTTAGAGCTCATTTGGGGGTGTTGTGATTTCACACTAATAAAACCCATGGATTCATGTGTTGTTCCTTGTTGGGCGTAGAAAGGAATCCCATACTTCATTATGGTAGTAGGTGAGAAGCACGATAGCCTAAAAAGCGACAGATTGTATTTTCATTTTTAAAAAGTTAGCCCTCTAATTTAAAGATGTCAAAAAGTCCTCTCTTTCTCAAACTCGAGATTCTAGTCGAAATTTATGATCATCTGAAGGTCAAGGTTAGGCATTCCACATGGGATATCATAATATTTTAAAATATCTAAGAATTTAAAATTCTTGGTGAGCTTCATGATTCATCTTTCATTTAATTGACCTTCCCAATCTTTTCCAAAATACTTTGGGTTTTGAGTCTATTAGTGCAAGATCCACATGGAATCCCCATGCATTCTTAATATTTTACCCCTTCTTGCACTTCATCATCCGTGAGCCTTCTCTGCTTCCTTCCTCTTGTTTCTATTGTGTTCTTCCTTTTCCTCCTATTTAGGAGCAACTATGTTGGACCCTAGAAATATGGAGAGATTATATTCATTTGGGGATCTTTCTATAAAGAATCATACCAAAAGTGTGCCGAAGAGGCACGTGGAGGCTTCTGTTGGCTCTTCCCATGCTTAGAGTTTTAGCATGCCTGCTATAAATTTCTGGGGTTGTGACACATGGATAGCTTGCACTCATTTGCGGACTTGCTTTTGAATTTTCCCTTTGAAGTTGCATTGATGAGGCACATGGAGCTTCTTCTTTGGCTCTTCCATGCTTAGACTATTCGGGCCTCGAGTGAACAAATAAGTTCTTCAACATTGAGGAGGGGTGCTTTGAGATCCACATGTGGGTTGCGCATCCTAGTGGTCTCGCTTTGTTGCACCTTTTGAAAGCGTGTTTAGCCGACACATGTTACCTTCCATAGATCTTTTTATTTAATTCAATTCGACTCACTCTAGGCTCGATTTTTTAACTTGCGATTTAGCTTTTTCATTTTTTCACTTGAGATCCGATCTTCCTCAACATTTCCATGGACACTCATTTTCCCACCTTCCATGGCCATATTCGAGCCTTCCGTAACTTGATGTTTTGGGGTCGAATCTAATCTCATGCTTGAAGCTGAACCAACCTCTTCATTTCTCCTATGTAAGGTTTTATTCGATCAATTTTTCCCCGAGGCAAAATTTGATGACGAGGAACTAAGGCAAGATTCCTCTAGTTAGTAGGGTTGTAGTAGAGGTTTGAGGCTATAGTAGAGGTGCGGAGGACATTTTGGAGTAGTGGACTGAATGAAAATGGAGGAGAAACAAAGGGCCAACAATAATGGAGCTCTTGATATAGTCGTGAAGGTTAGGCTTTTTCTTTCCATTCCTCCAATGTCAATAGTGGCTCATTGCAGAGTAAGCCCTTGAGATTTGTGGATTGAAAATGCCTAAGCCATTATAAGTAGTATTTTTATTTAGTTTCCTCTGGATATTAGTGGAATAGGAACATGGAAGGGGTTGTTCACATCCCAAGGAGGCATTAGTAGTGATACTTATCTCGATTCGATTCGAATCAAGGTAAAACAGTCGATCGGAGGATACTTATTGGTAGACAAATCAAAATACTTATGCCCAAGATGTCAAAGTTGCAATCATGATTCAAATTACACATGAAACATAATATAGTTCTACCATTGATAACCTAGATCACATAACTATGTTGCAAATGTGATCCGAAACTTGAATTTGTAAATACATGTAATGTTTCGCAATGAATTATGTAAGAGGAAAATGAACTAGCATTTCCAAATTGAATTTTCTCATGGAAAAATTTATATGTAGATTAGATATGCATCGAAGTGATAAAATGGAAAATTATTATTATTTTATTGTATAGATACGAGGAAACAATTCCATGGTTTCGGTATCGCATTGTGTAGCCACATAAATTATATGTATTGATATAAGTTATATTTATTCATGTGCATGAACATGGTTGAAGGTGATAAATCTAAGAAATCCTAGTCAAACACATAGGCACTTGTAAGGGAACACAAATTTGATGAAATAAAAATCACAATGCATAGGTGTACTTTTGATGACAATCGTAAGAGAGAGAAATATGGCCCAAGGATAGTGACATAAAGAAATGTTATCCTTAAACAAATGTAATAAAAAGGGTTTTTGGAACAAGTAGTTATTATACAATATATTGTTATAGCTATATTATTTTCCGTAATTCTAAGAACTATCAATAAATTATTATATATATAATATATTAATAATTTATGTTTATATATTCGAACAACTATAAATATTTGTGAACTATTTACACTCTTTGATCTACTTGTAAACCATTGTTTATAATCGTTAACTCGTTTAAATATGTAATTAGTAATTAATATAGTATATACATATATTGAATATTGTCATAAAAATAACGCCACAAAATATTATATAAGTAATATAATAATATTTTACGTGTGTGTGTGTATATATATATATATATACACACACACACACATAAAATATTATTATATTACTTATATAATA